>BQMZ01000433.1:0-69154 GCA_036984285.1 Chlamydomonas sp. KOR1
GGCGGCGACCGAGCAGCGCCCGGTGGCCGAAGCAGAAAGCACTCCTAAGCAGCCAGCAACCACTCCCGCAGCAGCAGCGGAGGTTCCAGACCATGCCTTCGAGGACAGCAGCGCGTTCGAGTGCAACATTTGCTTAGAGCTCGCCAAGGAGCCTGTTGTGACGCTCTGCGGGCACCTATATTGCTGGCCTTGCCTCTACCGGTACGGTGCGGGATTGAGCAACGAAGATTTTCCATTTTCCACGCTCGCAAGGCTTTGGCCAGCGGTCGCGCTAGCGGGGTCAGGGCCAACGACAGTTAACCACATGGGTCTTCACTGCGCCCTTCTCTTCCCTCGACGTGGCGTGCGCAGATGGATGCAAGTGCAAACATACAGCAGAGCATGTCCGGTCTGCAAGGCCGGCGTGGACGTGGACAAGGTGGTGCCCATTTACGGGCGCGGCTCAGACCCTGCGGCAAAGGAGCAGGACCCAGTCAAGCCAGTACCGCCGCGACCCGCAGGACAGCGCCCGGCGGCCGTGCAGGTGAGAAGCCTTGGATAGGTGGTTGTAACCTCGGTTCCATGGAAAGATCCCCCCGCCCGAAATGTGCGCTTTCCTCTGGGCGTTGCTCATCTCGCCGACTGACATTCCTTCTCGGCTCGCAACAATTTGCAGGTGACGCAGCCCGGCCAGCCGCAGCAAGGGATACTGCCGTCGCTGTTTGGCTTCCACCTCGGGCCGGGGCAGGGCTACAACGAGGCACTCACGCCCGAGCAGCAGCACCAGGTGCGTGGGCCTCGTTAGAACGGACAATCGCACACACACCTGCACTTTGAATGCAGGCAAATGCACAGGGGGAGCTCAATGCCAGTATGAGCAACGGGCGGGGGCCTAGGGCGGGACAGGACGGCAAGAAACAGCCACGTACAGGGTCATTGAAGACGTGAGACTGAGTCCGGCTGTCGTCACTGTAGGAACGTTGAGGCACTGAGGACTCTAACTGCATCGCTGCGAAGAAGTAACTTGTGGCTTGTTGATTACCGCTGCCCCACACGCCAAATGGCTGTGACTAGGGCTCAGCAGCGTGGAACGTTTTTGGTGCTACGTGCTGTGCCCAGCTGCGCACACGCTGCATTTTGACCGGTCTGAATCCAAGCCTTGCGGTTGCCGAACGGAAGCTGGTCACACGTTGCATACGCCCTCGCACAGCTTTGACGCACTGTAGCAGCGCCAGTGTGCACGAAAGACACCGGTTGCGCATCGAATTTCTTGCCTTGCTTCTGTCGCCTCGCTTCCTTACTGTGCTCCTCCCTGCCCCTTCCCCTACCCCTCCCCACCCCACCCCAGGCGTTCCTGTCCCGGCTGCTGCTCATGCTGGGCTCCTTCGTCATCATGTGCCTGCTGCTGTTCTGAGGAGGGGACGAACGGAGGGAGGGAAAGTGGCGGAGCAAGGAGGGAACGGAGGTAGGAGAAGGTGGTTGAGCAGGAGCATGTTGGGAAGGGAGCTTACCAGGTGTGTCAAGACACAAGTGGCCGTAGCGGCCAGCTGCGGGGGGTGAGGGTCAGTTTGCCCTTCCCTGCCGCTGGTTTGTGTGCCCTTTGCTGGTGGTTGTGTGCCCGTCGCTGGCGGGTGTGAGGGTCAGCCTGCTGCCCTGGTCTGCCGGAGGGGGAGTGCCCGTCGCGGCTCGTGTGCACTGTTGCTGTCGGGCCTCGGCGCCGTAGGGTGTGCGGCACTGCGCATGCGCGTTGGGGCTCGGGATGAGGCACGGGGGGAGAGGGCACACGTGCCTGCGGCCGCGATAGGGTGTGCGGCCATGCGCATGCGTCCGGCGGGTTCGGGGGGAGGACCGGGGGAGAGAGCACACGCCTGCTGCTGCGATACTGGCATGGAGTGGTAGCGGTTGGGTTCCGGGGCTGTCGTGCACTTGCATAGCGCATTTGTGCGTTTGCTCGACGGGCGGTGTGCAATAAATCGGCTGGCCATGCTTAGGCGTTGTTGGTTTGGGTTGGTGCGGCAGGTGCAGGAAGTGCGCAGGGGGTGGCTGCACGGCACGGCACCGCACCGCACACCACACTGGGTGGGCTGCCGACGGCGTGCAACAAGTGGCCGAGGTATAGTGGGGAACGGTTGGTTTAGAAAGAGTTGCGCCCGGGTGGCCGGTGGGGGCGGGGCCAGACGGGAGGTTAGGGGGGCTCGGGCGCCCCTACTCACGTAAGGCTGTCCTGGTTCATGCATGCGTTGTCTGCTGGTGTGCACTGTATGTAGATGTGACTGAACTAGGCTCACAGCAGTGTTGAGCTGGGGTTTCTGTGACGACTGAGGGGTGTGTGTAGCGCAGTGGCAACACCAACCTGCTGCGGGAGTCTGGTGCTGGTGCGGGAGATGGCGCAGCAGGGGACAAGTCGTTGCATTGTCCTTCCCCTGCAAAGTGAATTGTGTACTGTGCACCGCATACGTGTGCGTGTATGCGGTTTCTGCGGATGGATGCAAGGACGTGGGCTATCACAGGCGCACTAGGCAAACCTACTAATTACGGGGCAAGCCTGCTAACTACAGGCCACGCCGACCAACCCACGGCGTGCACCTTAACCCACGGCGTGCACCTCAACCCACGGCGTGCACCTCAACCCACGGCGTGCACCTCAACCCACGGCGTGCACCTCAACCCACGGCGTGCACCTTAACCCACGGCGTGCACCTCAACCCTGGCAAGCCCACCCAAACCCGGGCAAGCCTATCAACTTTCAGGCATGCCGTCTAACCAAGGCATGCCTTTCAATTACGTGGCCACGCTTGCTTAACCCAGGGGCAAGCCTGCTTATTTCGGTCTGTTGTGGAGGTTGCTTGTTTCGCTGGTGTTGCACCGGTTTTGCAACACACTCGGTATCTCCGGCACGCAGCCGGGCATTCAATTCGCTGCCCTTGCATGGCGGATGTGCATTGGATGTGCATTGGATGTGCATTGGATGTGCGTGCACTTGAATAACATGTAATGGCGCAATGCGCAGCTGC
Source organism: Chlamydomonas sp. KOR1 (assembly GCA_036984285.1). Classification (NCBI taxonomy): domain Eukaryota; kingdom Viridiplantae; phylum Chlorophyta; class Chlorophyceae; order Chlamydomonadales; family Chlamydomonadaceae; genus Chlamydomonas; species Chlamydomonas sp. KOR1. Next base: position 2,994 of record BQMZ01000433.1, read on the forward strand.
CTATTGTAACCACATGGTCAGAACAATTCCACGCCTCCGTCAAGACCAAGAACCGCCCTACCATGTCACGGCTTTGTGTTTAGCATATAAGCAGGGTTGAAATGCCACGCGTGGGACCCAGGCGGCCCACACCCTCAGTGTACGGTAGCTCAGCAGGTAGCCTTCTGGTGTTCCTTTCGTAAACGTGTAGTATCTGGGATGAGCAACACGGCGGCGACGCGGTGTGCAACCTTTCGAGGCCGGGATCCCCTGAACATAAAATGTCAAATGTCTGAAACATCAGCTGTTTCTCAGACCAATGCGCTTAACTGCTGTACAACAGGAGAGCGGGGTATGCAACTCGGGCTGCCGTACTGGTTTCGGCGACAATGTGGACGGTGTACCCCATTTCCCGGGCCGGAGGCAATCCAGGTAAGTAGGATGTGTAACGGTAACAGGGCATGTGGAGTGCAAAACGACCTACCCGTCCCGACCACACACCTGCAAGGATACGCATGGATACGCACAGCAACACGCAGTATCCACGCACGGTAATTCTCCAACCTTTTTTACGTTTTTACGTGCTTTACAGCAATCAGCAAGCATCCGACAGTAGGTCGCCAACCACCAACACTGTCCTCGCTGGTCCTGGCAGGTCCTGCCCTGCTGCAAGGAGCCACCGCGCGCCCCTTTGGCCCGCCACCCTACGGCTGTGGGCCCCACCTCATACCATTCATTTTCTGCGTCTTCCCCTGCGTCCACCAAAATAAATCCACAGTTGCGTTGCAACACACATTCCTCGACGCATCGACGCATGGTCCGACAGCAAACACGGGGGGCACAATGCACACAGCTTCACCACGCTGCGCCGCCTCCCGCCTGGACAGAGGCTCGGTCCGCACGTACACATGCGCACATCATCCGCACCGTACAGCGGTACAGACCTGTACAGGTCCTTGAAACGCACCCTGAGCGCACCTTGACGCTGCGATACGGTAACACCAAACTGCAACACTGCACGAGGTTCAGGTGGAGACCCTCTTAGTGCGCAAGACGCCATGTCTCTGTACAGCTGTACGAACTGCCGTACCAGACCACACCAACCACGGAAACGTTTTCACAGAAATCACCTGTACACCGTACATTATTTACATATCCAGCTGCGCATCCTGCCCCATCCACCACCAACACCCCAGCTGCGTGTTCTTATAACAGCTCCAAAGCATCACCATTAGGACGGACAGGTGCACGTCGTTTGAGTCTCTCCAAAGCTCCGGCCCAAAGCACACAGATAGATAGGTGCACGATTTCGTCCCCGACCCACAGTCTCTACTGTCTCCGCGCGATCTGCCACCACAATGCTAAACGTGTACAATCCCACCACCTGCCACCCGTTCCTCCGCTTCGCAAGCACAGGCACTCCTGCGGCCCGGAATTATGTTCTGCGCACCCTGGCGCTGTGAACACCTGCAATATGTACCGCACCTTACTGCACCACTGTACTGCTATTACTCATGTGCTCCAACGCGGCCTGTACTGCCGTCCGTACAAACTGTGCCGCATCAGGAGGCACCCAACGACACTGCCCGCTTGCTAAGACACGTGTCGCGCCCACACCGCATGCCGTTTTCACGTCGCCACGCCTGCCCTACTACAACGCCACCAAATGCAAGAATACACAAAACGCACTTAGGCCACGCAGCCGGACACCTGCAAAGACGCAAACGACTGCACCAACTCAGATAGATATCACATCGTCTGGTGCTACCACGCACCAGCCACGCCCCACCAGCTGCTGTCAGTCCTGGCGGCGTACGGCATGTACGGACGTATGGCATGTACCGCAGGTACGACATCCCTGACGATCGCACGACTACGACACCATCGGTGCGGTCCGTGCTGACGGAGCACCATCCAGCTCCATGACCTTCAACCAACTCCGGGAAGACGCTGGGCCGCAGCAGCGCTAGCGCTACCTCCAGGTTGACCCCACTGCCGCTGGCGGCGCCGTGCACAGCAGCCGGAGCTTGTGCTCGAAGGGCAGCTGCCGCACGAGCTGCTGGCCCGCCAGCTGCGTACGCAACCCAGGGGAGATGCCCGCAACACCAGTAGTCCGGACGACGCTACATACACACAACGAATACGCAACCGTGCGACTGGACGCAAGCGGCATATGGCATATGTACAAGCACCCGTGAGTAGACGACGTATACGACACCGTTGAGTTCCGCCGCCAGGCCGCCACATGGAACCTTGAGTGGTTTAAACACATGCCCTACCCGCCACACACCCGCACACTTGCCCCACACCAACTGAATCTATTACACCCGTACCAGCCAGTTCCCAGCAGCATGCACAGGCACCCCTGCAACCCCACAGTAACCTCCTCACTACCACGCTCCCCACTACCATCGGGCTGCGCAGGCTGACCGTCTCCGGTTCCGTTCCTTTGCCGCTGTGCGGGTACCCCACCCCCACCCTGCTACGGTAACAGGCCTCACCCCTACCGCCGTGCGACTTGCACCTAGAACTGACGTTGTCCTAACACACATCATCCGCGGCCCGAATGTACCAGCGCCTGCGCTCCCTGTCCTACCCTGCCCTGTACTTGCGGTGCGCTACCTTCCCTTGCAGCGCGCTTGACACGGCCGTGTCGCACGCCCTACTGCGCTTCACCACACGCTCTGCCCTGCCCGATGCACTACACGCTACACGCTGCACGCAGCCCTCCCTCCAAGCTCCTCCACCGTAGACGGTGCTACCCCGCGCTGACCCGACCTACCCTGCGCCCTGCCATGCGATGCCCTGTCCTGCCCCACGCGCTTCTCCCCTGAATGCGCAGTCCACACGCTGTGTGCACCACAATGGTGCTACGCGGCCTTCACGCGCCTCGCGCACTGCGCTTTGCACCAGGTCCACATCCTGTGTGCACCATGCACCGTACACGTGCACCGTACCGTACCGTGCACCCGACACGTGTGCACCGCATGTGGTGCTATGTGGGCTACACGCCGCCGGAGTCTCCGCCCACGTTTTCCTCAGACTCCATTAGGTTGGCCATCCACATGTCGCGGTGGCGCCTGTGGGGCGGGGGGCACGTGGCGTACGGCACGTCACAGCATGGGGATGTCGCATATGACACGTGGCAGAGAGAGGGAAGGAGCTCGGCCTCCATCAGGTTGCGGGGCGGGGCAGACGTAGGAACGGCAAAGGGAGGTAGGGTACCACAGTGCAGCCGGATGCCGCAATCTAGGGGCAAGGAGCACCGCACTGCTTGGCCCTTCAACCCCTAGAGCAGCGTCCCTGAGCAGCCCACGTGCCCCCGCTAACACACACCCGCACAAGAGCACGCCACCGGAGCTTGAGCCCCCGAGCTGCGCAGACCCGCCCCTCCCCCCAGTCCCGACCTTCTTGCGAGTCATCCACTTCAATCCAAGTATCCAACCCCTTTGTTCACCCACCTGCGGATGAGGTAGTGCACCAGCCCCGCCTCCACACCGAGCGCCCACACCTCACAACCCACAACCCACACGCCAACAAACGCCCGCATGCCACCACTGGGCAGCTTGGCCAGTACCCCGACCCCTATGCCACCCAACGCGCACCTGTGCGAAGTGCGCCAGTGCATAGGACTTCGTCCCTTGCCAGATTACAGCATTGGCACTTCTCCCATTCCCCCCAAATCCCCACCCCAAGTGCACCCTCATGGCCCCTGCTTGCGTCACGCTGTCTCCTAATCGTGCTGGCCTGTACCTGAACCCCGCACCGCATCCGCTACCCACCTGCGGTTGACGCAGTACACCCCTGACCCCTACCCCACGTAAAAAATGGCAAGTGAGGGCGGAAATCCCTCCCCTTGGCCCCACGTGCACCCACCTGCGGTTGAGGTAGTACACCACGCCCGCCACCACCGCCAGTACGGCCGACGGCACCACCGCCGCCGCCACGATGGTCGCCACGCCGTTGGACGAGCTGCCCCCGCCGCCGTCACCTGTGGGCGTTACGACATGAGCGTTACGATGAGAGGACACGTGACGTGACCCCCTACTGCTTTTGCGACAAAGTCATGTGATAGGCGGTAACAACGCGTCAACTGTGAGTCTTACGAGCGTTACGCCATGAGCTCTACGATGTGCGCGCGCGTGACGTAACCCCCACACTGCTTTTGCTGTCAAGTCGTGTGATATGCAGCAACAACATGCAAAAGCACCCACACAGGTGACGGGGACGTATGAGCCGCAACGGTGAAGTGTAGGACATGCGGCCGGGAAAGTGCTTTTTACGAGACCTCGTCATGCTGCAACCTCATGCATGCAAGTGTGAGTTACAGCACACTTCCCACCTGACGTGCTCAGCTGGCCACGCGGAATGCTGACGCTGCCCCCGTCGTCGATGCCCGCAGTGCCCGGCCCCGTGGGTGGCGGCGGCGGCGACGTCAACGCCACGGCAAGCGGCGGCGACATAGAAGGTGACGCCTGCCCTGGCAGGAGGGAGCCTGGCGGCGGTGAGACGATGAGCGGGTCCGGTGACGGCGACGGCGGACCGTTAGGTTGCTGCGGCATCGGCGGCGGGCGCGGGTTCGGCGGCGGCCGGGGTGACGGCGGCGGCGGCGATGGCGGCGGTCCGGGCGAGGGCGGCGGCGGCGGGCTGGGAGGCGGCGGCGGCGGCGGCGAGCAGCAAAGCGAGGGGACGGAGGTGCCGGCTCCGACGCCTCCCGTGCACGAGTACAGCAGTACGGCGGTACGGCTGGCGGTTAGCACGCTGCTGCCGCAGCCCACCTGCGCGCCCGCCACGAAGTCGGGCATGCGGGAGCGGAGGTACGTCAAGGCGCCCGCCACGTCGGCAGTTGCCGTATAGCTGACGGTCAGCGTGAAGGTGGGCGCGTCGGCTGAAATTTCGTCTGTGACGTTACGGCAGTCAATTATTCCGGGCTGCGGTTGGTCGGCGGTTGAGACAGCGGCCCGCATTGCGGCCTCCAAGGCAGGGCAGTTGGTTGGGAGACCATTGGAGCTGGCTGGGGTCGTACTAACGGTTATGATGAGTTCATTGGGGGCCACAGGGGGGGGGAGGTGGCGAGGGAGGTGCTGGGGGCTCTGGGGAGGGTGGAAGAGGAGGAAAAGGGAAGGGGAGGGGGAGGGGGAGGAGGGGAGGGAGGCGGTGGGGGCGGGGGAGGGGGTGGGGGGGCGGGCTGGTGAGGGAGGGGCGGGGCGGGGACCTGGGTTGGCAGGTGGTGGGGGAGGAGGGGGTGAAGGGGAGGTGAGGATGGGGAGGGCGAATCGGGCGGTGGGGGAGATGGTGAAGACAGGATGGGGTCGAGCGGGGAGGTTGGCACCGGGTCGGGGGGCGGTGGGGGCGGGGTTGGGGCGACGGGGGGAGGCGGTGGTGGAGGGGAGGGAGGAAGGTCGGGTGGAGGCGGACTTTCCAGTACGGTGATTGGGGGCTGACTGGGGGCGGTGGGGGGTACTGAAGGAGGTGGGGACGGCTCCCCGGGCTGTAGAGGAGGTGCGTCTGGTGGAGGGGCGAAAGGACGCAGGGCGGGCGGGGGATTAGCGGGAGCCAGAAGGGGCGGTAAAATAGGCGACATGGCAGCAAGGGGGCTGTCAGGTGCTAGGGGCCCGGCAGGAGGCGGGGGTATCACAGGGCTTAAGGAGGCGATGGTAGCTGTGGGTGGCAAGGGATTAGGAGAGGAAGGTGGTCCTGTTGGTGGGGGCCATGGGGTTGGAGGTGGTGATGGTAGCGCAGGCGGGGGGTCAGCAGGGGCGATGGGGGCAAGCGGGTTGCGAGGGACGGAGGGGCGGCGGGGCTGGAGGGTGACAGAGGTATACGAGGAGAGACGGGGAGGCCTGGGATGGGTGGTGGTGGTGGTGGTGGTTGCACAGGAGGCGGAGTACTTGGCGGTGGAGGTGGAGGTGGGGGAGGCAGGGCAGGCGGGGGCGCATCAGGGGGCGCCGCGGGGGCTAGAGGGCCGTCTGGGCCAAGGGGGGCGTCAGGTACTAGGGGGCTGACGGGGCTGTCAGGCGTTAGGGGACCAAGAGGAGGCAGGGGAGTCCAGGGGGTGTAGGGTGGTAGGGGTGCCTGGGGCACGTCAGGTGCGTCGGGGAAGGACGGAGGGGGAGGTGCTCGGGGCTTACCGGGGACTGAGGGCAGGAACGGCTGGGCCGGCGCTTGGGGTGTGGGCTCCGGCGGGAAGTCTGGGGCGGGAATGACGGCGGGCGGGTCGGGGGTGAAAGGCTCGTAAGGCGGATACGGAGGGAATGGGGCTGCAGGCGAATCGGGGCTAATGGGCGGCTCGAAGTCTAGGGAGAAGGGAGCTGGCAGGTCTGGGGCGTCCGGAGGAGAAAGGAGGAAGGGGGCTTCAGGCACGGATATGATGCCACCCGGGGGAGGAGGGGGGGACGGAGGTGGTCGGGCCTTCTTCTTGCGGCGGGGTGGCCGGACTGGGCGGCGTTCGGGGCGGGGGCGGGGAGGGCGCTTTTTGGCGCGGATGGGCGCGGTAAGGCGGCGGGACGAGGAGGCGGCCGAGAGGGTGTCTGGGGAGAAGGGTGCTGTTGGGGTGTTTGGCGGCGGGGGCGAGGGAGGCGGGGTAGGAGGCGGGGCCGGGGCCGGGGGTGGTTGTTGGGTTTGGTGTGTTAGGGTGGGCTGCAGTGTTGGGACGGTGGAGTTGGTGGAGGCGTTTGGTCCGTCGTTTTGGAACTCGGAGCCTAGGGGGCCGAGGCAGCAGCAGGGGCGGGGGCGGGACAGGGGAGGGGGTGACTCAATGCATGGTTTCGCGTGGAGGCCGAGGGCCCGAGGCAAGGAACTGGGATGCAGCTGGTGCTGTGTCAGGTCGGCGGTGGGTGGTGGCGAAGGTTGCGGAAAAAGGAGCGCAAGGCAGCGGTGTGCCTTGTGTGGTGAATAACCTGCTGGATGCCTCTGCTGCAAAGGGTACGAGCTAGCCAGGGCTTTGTTTTACATGGGGTGCGGCGGAGCGCGACACCGTGCACGTGTACTGTGCGCACAGCTGAACGGCGGCTGTACGGTAATGCGGTGCAGGGATGTACGGCACTGTAACAGGTTTCACGGCTGTACGGCACCTTGCACGTCGGGTTGGCCGGGGCATGAGTGGTGACCAACAGCACAAGCAAGTGCGCATGCACGACCCCCGAGAGCAACAAAGGTCGTAAGCCACAGCCATAGCCACGCATGGGAGCAGCTGTGCTGGGCGAGTCAAATATGCATGCTCGCTCGGGCAAGGGCAGTGAAGGTGTGCAACGAAACCTTACGTCCACGTGTGCATGGAAGGAGCCGGAGAGGAGAGCATGCTGCTCCGGCTGCGAGGGGTGTACAAATAGCATGGTTCGTCACAGGTTGGTGGTTGGTGGTGGGTGTTGGTTGGTGGTTTGCGCTGGTTGGTGGTTCGGCACTTGCCGAGCATTCTGGGATGGCAGCTGGCTGCATGGCAGCATCAAGCCGGTGTGGCTACAAGCCGCTTGGTGACCATGCACACGACCGCTACGGTGCAAGACAGGGGTGGTACAAGCTGCTGTGGTGTGCATGTGAGAGCCCTTAACGACGAAATCCTACGGATGCAGGCCGTGTGCTTGGAAAGTGCACGTGGATCGCGAAGGTGGCAAAGCAGGCAAACAGAGGGAAAGGACAGGACAGGTGCTACAGTCTCCAGGATCAGCGGGGTGCTCGGGGCGGAAAGCCCAGGTATAGTCGGGCATGGGGGGTGCCAAATGAGGCTGGAGCCATCTGCTTTGCGCCGGGGCGTGTCTGGTATGACAAGCACAAGCAGATTACTACTGTGTACCGCCAACGGGAAGCGGCAGGCGGATTCCAGGGCTGTTATCTGGGCAGGGACCTGTTTGTTCCTTTCTTACAGGATACGGGTATCCGCTAACCATTATGCCAGGACCCATGCACGAGCCAGGGGCTTCAAGGTCAACACAAACAACACCAGATAGACGCGCCACCGGATACATTGCAACCACGTGTCCAGCTGTCTGACCCCGAGTAACAGGTGGGTTGCCCTAGATGTGCCGTACTGTGCTGTACCGTACTGCTCAGGGTTGGGGCGGTTGGGGTGGTTGGGGCTCGCACCGCTGTGGGAGCTGAGCTCGTACGACGGTCCTGATTCGGAGCGCCGGCACTTCTGCCAATCGCCTACCTTTTTAAACGTTACTGCATTGTGGCTTAGAGTGTATAACGAATTTGCCGCAGCCGCCGCAGTGATGTTTGACTGTTTCAGCAGATAGACGGGACAGAAGCATGGGGTAGCGGCACGTGGCACGTGGCACGTGACAGCTGTACCGGCACTGTTGAGATTGTGTGCGCACGAAATGAACCGCTTGTGACCTCAGTACGGTAATTAGTAAACACTGTTGTTGCCTACGTGTTGCATGCTAGGGTCTGGGTTCCACCTGTCTATTTTGACGGCACCCCGTTTCACTGTACACTGTTACGGGCTGCAAGCAGCTCACATCAGCTGACTACGTAGGCGCACCACACCTTGTTCATTCGGGGCTGGGGCTTCAGGGGGCTCCCCTGGCGGCGGCAGGGAGGGGATGCCCGGCGCATCGGGCGGGTCGTACGGGAGTCCCGGTTCCGGAGCCCCGGGTGACGGCAGAAGCGGGGGTGGTGGTGTGGGTGCTGCTGGGGGCGGAGGCGACGGTGGGGGTGAAGGTGAGGGTGAGGGCAAGGGCGAGTCTGGGGGAGGAGGTGCGTCGGGTAGCGGGTGTGGCGGAGGACGCTTCTTTCGCGGGCGGCGTGGGGGCCGCGGAGGGGAGGAGGTGAACTGTGGCGGCTCGTCGGACGGAGGGCCATCTGCGGGGCCGCCATCGGTTACGGGCGACGGAGGGGGCCGAGGGCGCTTCCGGCGGGCGACGCGTGGAGGTGGGGGTGGCGACTCTTCAGCAGCGGATGTGACGGAAGGGGGCGGGGGTGAGGGAGGGGGCGGCGGAGGCGGCGGGGGAGGCGGAGGGTCGGCGTCCAGTGGAGGAGGCGGCGGAGGTGAGGCGTCCAGTGGAGGAGGCGGCGGGGGTGGGGGCGGCGGGCTGGGGAGGTTCTGCTGGAGGGACCGCCGCCGCCCGCCATCGAGGCCTGCCGCGTCAGCAGCCGTACGCCGTACGCCGTACACTGCTTCGCCCACGTGTCCAGCTTCCAAGCCTCCTGCGTCGCTGCCGTGCAACTGCCGAGTGCCCCCGCCTCGCCCGCCGTACAGGGAGTCCGCGTTGCCGTACAGGTGGTTGTCGTAGAGGGGAAGGGGCTCACTGACCGCCTGGCCCGCAGCAGCTGTTGCTGCTCCTGATGCTGCACCGCCTCTGCCGCTTCGGGGCTGGTCTTGCCCTGCCGCAGCGGGCAGGACGTGCGCTGTGGAGGCAAGCAGCAGCAGGAGCAGCAGCACGGGCTGACCCGTGGGTCGCAGCCGGGCGCTGCTGGTGGCGCAGCCACCCCCCTGCGGCCACCAGCGCCATTCGAGGTACCATGGCGACTGCTTGGCGTCTGACTGTCTTGCTGGCACCAGTGTTTTGAAGTGTACGGCGTTACGAGTCTTGATGCCTTCTGCCGACTGCACAAGTTTGCTGCTGGCAGTGCTATCTGTCGGCGATGCGCCGCGCCGTGCGGTGGCGCGGTGGCCAGTGTCGGGCCCGGCGCATGTCGTGGTGTGCTGCTGCTGCTGCTGCTGCTGCTGCTGCTGCTGCTGCCGCTGCTGCTGCTGCAGGTAAAAGTGCGCCTGAGTCTGCGACCCTTGCTCGTCTGGGACCGATACTCCCGGGTGGTGCGTTCCACACTGCAGGGCTCCTGCGTTGGGCGGCGTCACGGGCGCCTGCCTGCCCAGCTCATGTAGCTTCACCGGGGCCTGCTGCTGGTGCTCGTGCTCCCATACCATGCCATACTCATGCTCTTGCTCCTTTCTGTCCTGTTGCTGATGATGATGCGGCTGCTGCCGTTGGCGTGCATCCTGTTGCATCTGCCGTGGGGTGCGATACCCTTCTGGCGCCTGCATGTGCAGGTGCTGCTGCTGCCGCCGCTGCTCCTGCACTGTACGGCGTCCTGACCCACACCCTGCCCCATCCCCATCCTGCAGCTGCGTCGCACCCCCTGGGGTTAACCCACACGCCGTGCAGCCCTCCCCAAGGCAGCTGTGGAGGTCAGGTGGCCGGGCAGGTGGGGCGGCAGTACCCAGCTGATCTCCGTGTGTGCACGTGTCCACTGGCGGCCTGCCGCTAGTACAGCCGCGGCCACGGTTGCCAACCCCAGCTGCTCGTCCGCACGCCCCCAAGGCCCACGCTCCGGCACCTGCCGTACCCGCCTGGGTCGCAATGGAGGTGCATAGGTCTGTGGTGTGCGCCTGGCTTGTGGTGCTCGCCTCGCACACAGCTCCCTGCCCCACTGGCCTGGGGCACAGTTTCGCCTCAAGGTCTCCGTTGCGTGCTGCTACTTCCATATGACAGAATATTGGATTGGTAGCGTCCATTGTGGAGAGGCTTCCACACGTGGAACGCATAAGGCGCGCTGAGAGTACGTCACCTCAGCCGCCACCGCCTGCAGTCAAGTGCCGTTGGTGGCGAAGGGCACGGCAAGGTGTGTACGAAAGGCATGGAACGTCAGCCTTGGTGGGCGCAATTGTTCAGGGGATGCAATATGGATGCAGCAACGGGTGTTGCGGCCGTGGGACAACGCCGCACAACGCTGAGGGCTACACCAAGTGTCTCAGGTGAGCCGCAGAGGGAGGGAAGGGCACCCCGACCCCGCCTGCATGCCATGTTGATTGACTCCATATGGGCATATGGCAGATTTGTTCTGAGTTTGTTGATTAATGAAATCATGCGTCGCGCTAGTCAAGCAGCGGCTTGCCTGCGGGCCATCGCGCCAAGTTGGCAGCGGCACGGCAGGACAGACACTGCAAGCCATGTACGTCGCTAAGCATGCGATGGCAATTATGTGACACGAAGATCTGTAACCCGGTGGAGACAGCCGGTTTCAACCCTACGCGTCGAGGTAACCGAGGATTCTTGCTGGCATCTGACCATCAGCGCGACGCCACGTTCAAAGGACGCATACTGGACAGTGCGCATGCTTTATATACATTTAAACTTGGCCTAGTTCTCTCACCTGTTCCCTAATATGACGTGAGCGGTGGGCGGGCTCGCGGCGTGTCGACGTTACATGACCGCGCTCCCTCAGCACAGAGTATATCCAGCAGCTGCTGATGACGTAGGTAAGAACCTTGAGTCTCGGGCCGGTTCAGGACTATAGCAGCACTGTAGCCGCAGTCAGGGCGTGCACATCGGGCACACCACTATACATGCAAGCACGCTGTTGAAAGAGAAGAATATGTCCTATGCTACATCGAGCAAGCAGCGCTGTGCGCTAGAAGTGAATGACTGAGCGGCGTACAGTGGTCGCGGGGGTGGGCGGAGGGCCCTCCCCTGCCCACCTTCGGACTGGGCAGTGACCTTGGCTGCTGCGCCCGCAGCCTGAAGCTAAATAGGTTTCGCGTAATTTCAACATAGGTGTATCGCCGCGGATAAGACAACGGCACTGAGCACAACTTTCTTGCAGTGGGACAACATCGGCATCGGCACAGCATGGCGCCGAGCCAACCCCGTAAGCAGGGTCCTGGGAGCAGACATTGCGGCACGCTGTGCTCCAGACACGCACAGCCACCCGACGCTGCACGATAGAGCACTGCAGGTACACGACTATATGCACACCTGGGACATGCACGGGATCATCTATGCTGCCAGAGCCTCATTTTGCAGTACAGCCTGCAACGACTCACCTAAACTTCACCGATCGCGGCACAGCAAAGCACGGCAATGTGCACATACACCATTTGTACCAAGCGTGCCTTTGTACCCCCCTGGTATCAAGCGTGCCAATGTTGCCAATGCCGTGTAACCCGAACTGCTCACCGTCAGTGCCAGCGTTGCTGTCGGTGCCGCCACCACGCCCACGGCCGCCGGCGCCGCTTTTGGGGCGGGGGCCACTTTTAGGGCGGGGGCCACGTTTTGGGCGGGGGCCGCTTTTAGGGCGGGGAACACGGGGGGCACGGCCAGGGGATTTCCCACGCCGGCCGCGGCCAGGGCCGGGACCCGTGTCGTCGTCACCATCGTTGTCGTCATCATCGTCATCGTCGTCTGGGGGCACGCGTAAAACACGAGGCACCCGTGTAAGCCGTCAGGGAAGCATGAAAAGGCCGGTGCTGCTGTGAAGTACCAGTACAGCAGGCGCCGTACAGTGCCCATACATCCACGTATGCGTGTCCCGGACAAACCGCATAAGTGTCGGCACTGAATATCTTACCCCTGCAGTTCCCATTGGTTCATGAATGGGACGGGGAGTCCAGGTTACGTACGCTGTCCCATCCACCTACTCGCCTCACCCCCACCCCGCCCCACCAACCCCCGCGCGAGGTCTCTGGGCACCCTGCCATCCTGGAGCCCTACCATCATCGTCGTCATCGTCATCATCATCGTCATCGTCAAGGAGCAAGCGACCGACGCCCGAAACCGCATTGTTGACCTCAGCGGCATTGCGGATTCCAACCATGCGGAACGTCCGCAAACCGAAGGCAGCTGCTGCCAGTTGCCCCTCATCATCCCCATCTTCATTATGCTCGCACGAATAATGCGTATGGGTCAGGTTGTGCACAAGCGTGAGCGTGACCGACTCGAGCGCAGGAGCACAGGTGCCAGGCCCTACGCGCGCGGTAGGACACCCTTACCCCTCTCAGCGTTCGCGGAGGTCGTTAGCGCCGCCAGCAAAGATAACAAAATAGCGACTGATACCCATCTTAGTCGCATTACGGCTGGTAAGCGCTCGTGCACGGTTTTCGGCCACCGATGGGCCCGGAAGGGCCGGCGAAAGAGCCACGTGCAAGCCCAGTAGGCGCAGCCTGCTCCAATCAATTCTTAAAAAATCATCTGTAATCAGTCACGGAGTATTCCTACCCTACGTAGGCTTGCTTGCCCGACAGTGAAGAAGTTGAAGCTCGCCGGCCGGTTCAGCCTGGGCGCAGGGTGCACTAGAACGAAGAAGCGCAGTGGTCATGAGGTTGGGCATATTCCAGATCTGTTTTTGGCCTATAATTCTTAAGTTTTGCCTTGAAGCTGTAGCCAAGCATGGAAACGTGAGGGGAAGTCGAAAGGACGTGCGTCGGGGCAAATGCATGCGGAGAGACCCGGACATGGGCCTTGCCTTGCCTGCTTCACGCAGTCAAGCAGAAGTGATAACATTTGGTCAGCCTCACGTTGTTCGACGCGTCCTGCTAACAGACCGATAAGGGAGAGATCTTGTAAGGTAATTTCAGGCAGGGGAGTCCTTCCTCGGTCCTCCACAGGGGCGAGCTCACCCGCAGGTGTGAAAATGGATGCTGGATGCTGGTGGTCCTTTAATAAGAACTTAAGGAGGCCGCCCCTGGTCGGTGCGTATGCTTGAGCGCGCCCCGCCTGCACCAATGGCCCGTGCCCAGCACTTTCGTTATCGGTGTGTGTACGTCAAAGTGTGGAGCCTGGCGCCGCTGACTGGATAGGCACATACATTGTACTACATCAGCTTTCCATAGGTACTGCTCAGGTGCTTGCCATCATCTTGTCGCAATCTGGTGCTCAGCAAACAGCGGGCATTTTGTGCCAACGTCCAGGTGGTGTGGACACGCGATCCCTGATGTCTGGGCTGCACAGTAGGGTCGAAAAGGACCGTATTGTTAAAAATACGGGAAATACGGGGGTCTGTTCCCAAAATACGGTCAAATACGCTAAAAATACGGTCGTGCCAGTCCAACCCCCTGAAGCAAGGGAGGTCCCCTCCCGTGTGCTGCCAGACACCAAGGGAGCTCCCTGCACGACACCGCGGCCACTATGCCGCAAGTTCTTGAGGCACGAGAAGCGTCTCGCATGTGTGTTTGCACTCGTCGTGATGCGGGTTTGCTGGCGCCTGGTCTCCCTGGGACCTCCCTGGGACGCTCCTGGTGCACGTGACACTGCGTGCCACGTGCCGTGCCAGGCCTGGACCGCAGACCGTATTTCTCTCATGCACGGCAAAAATGACCGTATTCCGTACATGAGGTATTCCGTATTTGTACGCGTACAACGTACTGTGCAGCCCAGCCTGCTGTCGCTGCTGGCCCCGACCACACCGACCAGGCAAAACGGCTGGCATTGCGGTGCCCGACTCGGCATTCGCCTGAAGGCGTTCAGCCGTACACTTAGCCGGATGCAGCGGACGCGGCTGTGAACTGGAGAGAGCCTCTCCCCGTTGGGCTGCACGCACTGCTGTCGTTGTACCTGCCATGTGCCACGTGTCAGTAGAGCTGCTTCACCTTGGTTGGCAAGGGTACCACTGTAGTACAGGCTCCTTGGCGCTTGTGTTGCATTCCAGGTGTTGTTGCCACACGACTCGATCCTGACCCTACCGGTGCCGACCACACCAATCAGGAACTGGAGTACTCGTACGTGCAACTCCCTCGGCTGCTGTGCCGCCGACCTCCGACACGCCAGCCGGCTCTGTACAGTCCACAACGCAACACCACAGCGCTGCCGCATGTGCGCGCCAACTACCGCACCGCAATCACACGACGGTGGGAGTCTGCACGTGTGCACGACACACTTTACATAGGGTCCCCAGCGCCCCAGGCCGGGTGCCTTACAATCGGCGCGTCAGCATGCAACCCGTCACGCACCCTGGCAGTGAGGACCATGCTTCCATGGCATTCAAGGCAGGCTGGGTAACCACAAGGCCAAAACTGGCATGGACCGCCAAGCCGTCCAACCATGGAGCATGGACCTTTCTCTCAGCCGCACATCAGCCCACCGCCACGGACCCCACCTACCCCCTCGCCCTCCCTCGCCCCACACCGCGTGTCTTACCATCCTTGCAACTCCAACCCCAACTCCAGCCCCTTGCCTGCAACGGGTTCCTACCCTGCCACTAGGCAAACGAGAAGCATTGCTGTCTGACGCTTGCACGGCCGCGCTTGCTCCCATCCTGGCTACCGACCAGCACTGCGACGGGCGGCAGACGACAAGGATGAACACCCTTGCCAAATGCACACTCACCCATCCTGCCATCCTGCCATCCTGCCAGCAACGCCCCAATGCACACCCCGTCCCCACCCTGCCATGGCCTACTGATTTTTGCAGTAAAAATATGGTACCGACGCCCCCACGCGATGCGGCCTGCCACCCTGCCACCCTGACAAGGTAGGCCTTCTCACAGCTGCAGCAATGCAACTGACACCTTTAGAAGGCTCGTGTGGCCACAACAGGTTGAATATTACATGTCAGTGACGCCTTCACGCGATGCGGCCTGCCACCCTGGCCAGCATGGCCGTAGTGTTGCGCCCCGCGCATTGCGGCAGGCGGCACACGAAGAAGATGGGTACGGCACTGGCGAGCGAGAGGGCAAAGCCCGCCCCCAGCGCCCCCAGCAGTACATCAAAGCACTGGTCTTCCGTGAGGTGCAGCTGGGAGCACAGCGCGCCGGCAATCTGGTGGAATTGGGGGGGGTGGGGCAGGCGGTAGGACGGCGAAAAAAGGGGGCGGGTTAAGAGAGCGCCGGTGCAGTGCTTAGCAAAAGCGGTGCGGGATGTAGGCAAATAAAGCCTGAGCTTGTTTGCCTATAGTTAGTAGGCAAAGAGGTTCAGGAGACCAGGTGTGATTGAGGCAAAGTGAGCGAGCTGCAGGTCGCATCGGTGGCGACGGTGCAGTGCTTACGCCATAGGTCAGAGGTGTAAGGTCGGCAGGAACGAACCCTGCCCCACACAAAACACGGTGCGCCCCTGGTCCTCTTCCACCTCCTCGCAACCTACCCCTAACTTTCCGGACACAGCTCCAAGCCCTCCCCCACACCGCAGCCACTCCGCACAGTCACCTAGCACACAATATCAACCCTGCTAAACACAAAGCCGTGACGTGGTGCGGAACTTGGTCTTGACTGAGGTGTTGGCATGTCCCGCGTCGTCTCCCAAAGACAGGCAAACAGAGCGCGAGCCGCAACTCTTGCAAACGTACCTGAATGAACTCACCTCGCGGTATAGCACACAATGCGCTTTGCGGTCGGACTGGTTGGCGGCATCTCGTTCAGCAGCAGGTTGAGGCAGTGGGTCCCAGCCCGTACGCGGCACGGCACAACCCTGTAGCCCACCGGCCCTCACTTCGACACACCCCACGATGTGGCCCCTTGGTCCCCTCCCCCTCCCACTCTCGCACGTCCGTCCATCTCCCCGTCTTCTACATACCGTTCAAACCACCACACTCCTCCACACCCTAACCCACCTGGTTCAGCAGCAGGTTGATGGCAATGGGCGCCAGCAGCCCCAGCAGGGTGGGGCACAGCACGCAGAACCACAGCGGGGGAGCGGCGGCGAAGGCGGCGGGGAGCGCCACCGCCAGGGCTGCTCCCACCAGGGCCACGGCAAGGGACGAGGAGGAGGGACCGGCCTGTGATCCGGGGGGGCAGGCATGGCAAGCACAGGTTGCGATGGTGGTGGACAACACATGGCATAAATGCATAATCCATACCACGTCACGGCTTTGTGTTTTAGCAGGGTCAAGATGTCGTAAATGAACCAGCAGACTCGTCGGTTAGGCAGGGGGCAGGGGGGAGGGGCCACGGCCAGGGCGGGCCCCACTAGCGTCACAACGCGAGCAAGGGAGGAGGGCGAGGAGCCAGCCTACGGTTGGGGGCAAGGGGCAACACAAGGAGGGGATGCACAGGACGAGGACAGCCATGTGGCACCACAAACTTACCTGTCTGCGACCTATCTAAACCAAAGCCGTGCCGTTGTTGCGCGGCACGGGACACCACAACGCAGGTCACCACCTCCCGACACGTGGCAACCTCCGTGTCGAACAACAGCACACGCACCTCGCTCCCGCCGCCCGCCGCCGCCAGTACGGCCGCCAGCTCCTCACTGTCGTACAGCCCGTCGTACAGCCCACCATGCAGCCCGCCGCCCTCGGCAATCCCACCCCCGCCATCGCCACTGCTGCTCTTCCCGTTCCCAGCCGCTGCCGCCGCCGCCACCATGTCCGCCAACTGCTTGAACAGCCGCTGCCCCAGCTGCCCCGCGATGTACGGCACCTCGGGACGGTGCACGGCAGGCCCGGACCCCGGCTGGCCGTACGAGCCCCGCCCCCAGCCCCACGTGTCCCGCAGCAGGGCGGCGTCGAGGAGCAGTTGGCCGCTGGCTGCGTCGAAGATGGCGTAGGGGCCGCCTGGGGGAAGCGGAGAACAGAGGTATATATACATACATATATATAATGCTTGCTATAATTGCTTAATTATCTTCTTATATGTATATTACTTTGTATGGCCATTTGGATAAATGCGTCTGCACCAACGTACGGCTACTGGCGGCGTCGAAGAAGGCTTAGGGGACGCCTGAGGAAAGGGGGGACAGAGTCTTTTTGAATGCCGATTATCTGTCAGTTGCTTTGTGTGATGCATGTCGAGGGCCAACAAATTAGCTGCTGCGCAGCGCTTCAAAGGCCGCCACCTGTTGGGGAACAGTCGCTGGCCCAGCGCCGCCTCAACACTCCACCGCCCCCAGTTCGCCCCAAGCCCTAGAGAGCCCCAAGCCCTGCTGCGCTGCGCCCGAATGCTGCCACTCAGATGGGAACTTCTCTGTACGAAGTAGATGGTATCATGTAAAAAGTTAAGCCCTCACCTGCTGCGCTGCGTTCAAAGGCCGCCACCCGGATGGGGAACAGCCTCTGGCCTAACGCCGCCTCCACAGTCGACACTCCCCATCCCCGTTCACCCCCCTAAGCCCCAGCCCCCCCACCTGCTGCGCTGCGTTCAAAGGCCGCCACTCGAATGGGGAACAGCCTCCGGCCCAGCGCCGCCTCCAGGGGGCCCACGGAGGAGCTGAGCAGGGACAGCACGCCAGGCAGACCGCCACCACCGCCGTCGGAATCACTAGCATGGCCATCACCACCAACAGCAGCAGCAGCAAGACCGTCCGTATGTTCGCCACGCTCTGTGCTGCCCTTGCCCTTGCTAATATTGGAGTCTTCGTCTGCCTCCTCGCGCTCCGCCGCTTTGCCGTCGAAGGCCTGTCCATCTGCTGTGGAGGCAGCAGCACCTGCAGCTGCTGCGGTTGTAGCGGTGGTGTCGGCGGTCGTAGCGGCGCTGAGGGCAATGAAGGGCTCGTCTTCGGCGCGCCTGGGGAGGGTCGGGGGATGGGGGAATGTGTTAATAGGTATCGTAAGTGCCTGGTGTTTTGGCCTGTGGGGATGGGCCAGGGTGACGGGGAGGACGAGTGGGAAGGGCGTGGGTGGTGTGTTAGCACGGATGGGTAGCACTGCTGGTACTGTGCCGTTGCAGCACACAGGCCTGGGTGATGCTGTGTTGTTGCATGATGTGCTGTGTTGTTGCAAGATGTGCTGTGATGCGCCGTAAACGAGAAAGCTCACCGGGTGGGTGTACCGGGACCAGCTGTGATGACGATGAGGGCTGGGTAGGCCTGCTGCCTGTGGGCCACGTCAGCGGCGCTCTCGCGATTGCCTGAACAACGACAACGGGAAAAGACAATGATTGCCTAACGCAAAGTTGAATGAGCAGCAAGAGAGAGGAGCGGCGGACTGACAGGATGGAGCAAGAGCAAAAGCTGTTGTCGGTGGTTGACGATGGAAGGATGGCGAGGCAAGGGAGACCAGTCTGCCTCGGGGCTTACTTGTGACCAGGAGCAGACGACTGGCAAGGCCTCCCTTCAAAACAGCCTTCTTTGCTCCGCAGTCTGCATGGCGTAGCACTTGCTGCAGGTCGTGCGAAAGGGGGTCGACGTCTTGGTGCCATGCGGGGCCATGAGCCCACGGATGCACGCCTCGAGAGTAAACAGACCAGCCTATGCATATTGCAGCACCAGATAACACGGCCGCAACGGCCATCATGTACAGATGCCGGCCCATTTGCGTTCCTAAACGTGCAAAACAACGACACAGCCCTAGCTCAACCGGACGAGTGAGTTCCGCGACAGGGATAGAAGCTGTTGTGCTGATTGCGTGTATGGGCTCCTGTGGGCATAGTCATAGACAGTAGAGACGAGCTGTTGGTGCTGCGCGCCAAGCATTGGACTGACCGTTACATCACCAACCGCTTAAAGCGCCTTGCTCCAGCTTTCACAAGGAACGTGCTTGTATGGACGTGCGATGCATCTTAGCCCAATACTTACTTCTGCTCATAGCAGTCGGCGGCAACGCGGCGCAGCAGTGTTCCTCCTCGAACGCCATGGGCTGGGCACAGCACGACATCCGGCTTCCAGCCATGAAACGCGGTTGTCACTTGATAACAGACAAGGCAAGAACCTCAATGCAGCTAGCGATCATCGGCATCCTGCGCTCCTGCGCCTCCGGAACCACCCTGACGCACGCAGCGACCGCACTGTTTCCACCCTCTGCTGCGCCGCCCTGGCAGGTCCTTAAAGCCATCGAGCCCTCCCTGTCAAAGTACAAGATCGGCATGTGCAATGTGTTTAGTAAGTTCCCAGGCTAGGGCACGTGCATGCATGCATGCATGCACACCTCGCCCGTCACCACTGCTGTCTAGGTGCCTTACTGGGGAAGCCGTGCCTCACACCCCCACCATTGGCTGTCCGTGGGTTGGGTTTGGAGTGGCGACCCGCCTGGTAGAGGCTCGTTGCGACCGTGCTGCATCCGGCGGAGGCCACATGACTGCTGCAGAGGCAGGGGGAACAGTGCACCCGGCCTCCATGGCCCACCAGCCCGCGCAGCGCTGCTACCTGCCTTGTCCCTGGTGCCTCCCTGGTACCTCCACTGCTCCAAGTCGTACGAGCTTGGTGTATTAGCTAACAACAGGTGCTCGTACTCCATGTCCTCAACCCCCCGACCGTTGCTACCTGCCCCCTCCTCTCTGCCCCGCCCCCCTCCGTCCCCTTAGTCCAGCACACCAGCGCCAGCCTCACAATTAACGAGGTGCGTTGGGCTGGGTTGGGTTGCGTTGGATGGAATTGGGTTTGTGTAGGGCAGGGGACGCTGCGCTGGCACACCACAAGCGCGGAGCGGTCGGCCCAGCTGGGCCCCGCGACTCTCCGCTGTCTGCTGCACCACGCCCGCGGTCCCAGGCCTACACCTACCAGTGTCGGCATGTCATTGTGCCACGTGCCACTGTGCCGCGTGCCACTGTGCCACGTGCCACTGTGCCACGTGCCTGCTCCGTCCCTGCTGGGGCTACAACCTGTCCTGCACTCACACCGTCCCACGTTTCTGTCGCCGCCGTCCCAAACCTTCGTTGCCTCCTGTCCTATCGTGCGTCCCGCGCTTTCATGCATTGCCGTTACCCACCAAATCCCTGATTCCCTTACTCCGGCGCCCACAGAATGCGGACCCCGACGTCCGGCGGGACATGGAAACGTACTTCAACCTGGCAGTGCCGGAGGTGGGTCGAGGGTGAAACACCGGTACTTCCGGTAGGAAGGATGTAGGTCAACTGTTTGCAGTCGGTTGCAGTCGGTTGGGCGGGGGAAGCAGTAGACGTACCTCAACCCAGCGGTGCCAGACATTGGGCTGGTGGGTTAGGTGGAGGTGGAGGGAGTAACACACAGGGGCGGGGTATCAGGTGGGTCAAAGGCGGTATGGGGGCAGGGGACCGGTTGCGTGCTCGGGGATAGGACGGGGGTATGCATAGAAACGGACGGGGTTCCTGCTTGTGAGGGATCCCACCATCTGGCCACGGGAAGGTCAGGGGCGGAACAGGATCAGGGAGTTCAACAGAATGGCAGTAAAGCGCGGCAGCAGGGGAAGGGGAAGGGGAAGGGGAAGGCTTTTCCCCAACCAACCTGGTCGTGCGGGAGGGGCAGTGCGTGGGGCACGGGGGTGGGGCAGGGGGGTGGGCAGGGGCAGCGAAGCTGTGGGGGCGAGGATCCGGCGGGAAGTAAAGGGTTGCGTGCACAGGGCTGTGCACCGGCGGGTGTCCGCACGCGGGCAAAAACGAGCACACGCGTGCGTTACAGTCGTGAGGCACATCGCCGATCTTGGGGAAACCCTGGTGGGCTACGGTCTTCCGCTTAGCGCCATGGCACCGTAGTCTGACAAAGGAGCCATCCAATCACCTTGGCGTTGAAAATAGGTGTTGCCTTGCTTGGTTCCGCTCCCACCTCCTACCAAGCAAGGCCCCTTCACTATGGCACGCAACTGCAAGGGAGGTGCACGCAGCCGCGCGCTGTCCTGCGTCCTCCATCTGCCGACCCCCGCACCATACCAGCCTCCCCATGGCCTCTCACCGCCCTCCCCTTCGCCCCACCGCCAGGGCCCCAAGGCGCCCGGGGTACACACGGACGAGGGCCCCCCGCCAACACTAGTATAGAGCGGAACCCAGCACTGATTTATGGCTACTCATAATTTCTTGGAACCCTAACCTCCCCACCGCCGGGGGCCCAAGGTCCCTTGAGTGCACACTGACGAGGGCCCTCCGCTAACACTGAAACGCCTGTCTTCTACTTGTTATTTATCATTCGCCACAACCCTACTTTCCCCGCCGCCAGTGCCCCAAGGCGCCCTGGGTGCACACGGAGGAGGGCCCTCCGCTAACACTGGAAATACCTATTTGCTACTCATTATTTATCAGAGGTTGCATCCCTGATTCTCCACCGCCAGGGCCCCAAGGCCCCTTGGGTGCACACGGACGAGGGCCCCGACGACATGCCCGCGCACGTCAAGGCCTCGCTCATGGGCCCCTCCCTCAACATTCCCATCAGCAACGGAAGGCTGGCGCTGGGCACGTGGCAGGTGGGGTGGGAGATGTATGCATGCATCTGTGAAGAGTTGTGCCTTGGGGGGCGGGCGCCGGGATGGTCGAGGGAGGGTGGGTGAAGAGTGGGAGAGGAGGGAGGTTGAGGGGGGAAGCAGCAGGGGCAAAGGCGATTGGGCAGGCTACGGCGGAGGGGCCTCTTTTTAAACTTGGAAGTACATGGGCCGCTTTGAATCAGGGGAGGGCTGTGTGCAGCAGGTGTGGCAGGCGTGATCCAGTGGGCAAGCGCCGGGGATCCATAACCGGACCGAAACACAGCGACGGCCTCTTGGGTCTTAGGCACCACCCGGGAGGGCTCCGAACACGGGTGTGGAGGATGTAGCGGGTGTGCCGCAGGTGTGGCGGGTGCTGCAGGTGTGGCAGGTATGCCGGGCTCACGTTATCCTCATGCACACCTGTCGATGGTGTCGAGGTGGTGTCTAACTTGGGGCTATCGTGGGGCTACTGCAGTGCGAATGTGTGCCTTCAACGCAACTACGCACCCCCCCCCCTTGACTTCCCCCTCCCTTTCCCCGTTCTCACGTCCCCCCCCAGGGCATCTGGCTGTGTGAGCACCGAGACCACGCCTCAGGACGCAGCCTGGTGGTCACCCTGCAGGGGGAGTGAGGGGGCAGGGGGGCTGAGAGAATGGGGGTACACCGAGCGGGGGTGGGGGGCTTGGGCAGTAGGGCGAGCGTCAAGGGACGGGGAAGAAGCACCTAGTAGTACCGACGTGATCGTCACCCTGCACGGAGAGAGAGGGGGCTACTAGGGGTCTACCAGGGGGAGGTAGGGGGGCGGAGGGGGGAACAAGAAAGCAGTAACGCGAATAGGTTGTAGTGGTAGTAGTAGTAATGGCAGCCGAGGGGGACGGAGGGTGGGCATGCAAGGTGGACTGGCGACTGCTTGGAGCTCTAGCGTCCTAAAAGGAGCAGCGCATGGGCAGTCGTTGGTGGCTGGCATATGTGTCTTAAGCAGCTGCTGCTGTTTGCATGTTGCGTTGTTAAATGAATGAGGTAAAAAGCATTTTGCGTTGTTGGGTCCGCGACTGCGGGTGCAGCACGGTGCATTGTAGGAAGCATAGCGGCGTGGGGCCCCGTGGAGGAGCATGGTGGGTTACAGGGGAGAGGCATGGTGGTTGGTGGGTTAAGGCCAGGCGACCCAAGAAGCGCGTTGCAACATGCCGAGGGGAACATGGAAGGAGGAGGCCGTACACGTGAACAGGGCAACCAGAATTCCGATGTGTGGAATTTGGGGTTCATGTGGAGTTTGGGGCGTGGGTTAAAATTCATCCATACTGAGGCGCGGCCTTTGCAGTGCTGTGGGCTTGTGGCTCCTATCCGTGCAGCGGGTCGGCGGCAGAGGTGGGGAAAGCGAAGGGGAATTCCGTGCCCGTCATGGCCAGGACCAGGTTCTTTCACGGTGGAGACGGGGCTGCGGCTCTCGAAGGGGATGCAAATTGTAAAAGCATGCGGAGGCGCGGGCCAGTAAGGGGCATGGCATGGGGTCGGGGCTCGGGGACTGCAAACCCAGGGGTTGGAGGGTGGGCCTCAACTGGAGTTGGAGAGTCTGTAGGGCAACCGCAACACCATTCAGGCACGCTAACTGCAAAATTAACATAGCGCATTGTAAGGAGCGATAGTACTTGCACTGCTGCGCATAGAATTCGACGCGAAGTCGGACTTGCTCATTTCGTGCAGCACCGACAGACAGCCTGCGAGCAGGCGGGATTCAGACTGCGCTGCATATGTGATATACGTACGCTATAAGAATTGTCCTTTATCATGTCGGCAAGCCGCGACACGCCCTCGGTTAAGCTGCAGCTGGAGCTGATGGCTAAGGTGCCGCTGTATCCAGCTGAGAAAGCGGCAGGGCCAGCTACAGTATGTGTAACTGGCGCTACTGGCTACATCGCCGGGGTGGTGATCGAGCGGCTGCTGCGAGCAGGGCACACTGTGCACGCCACGTTTCGGGGGTGGGTGGCGGACGATGGGTGGTGGGGATGGGTTTCACACTGCCTCTCAGGGGAGCGCCTGAAAAACCGGGGACGCGTCGGTTTCTCTGTATATGTTGTATGCTTACCCCGCATTTATGTGTCTTAAGGGCAGTGTGTGTGCGCAGTGCGGTGGGTTGGAAGGGCGGGTTGTGTGGGGACCACACCGTCATGCGGGGGTGCGTCTGCTGCTGCCTTCGTTGAGGACCCTAATTTGCGGACGCCGCTATGCATGGTCATGAGGCATAGGGGCGGTGTGTGTGCGTGTGTGCCCTCTCTGGGCTGCTGGTAACTACAAGGGCGAGAGCAAGGCGACAGAACGTGCGCACACGGTGCGCACGTGTATTGCGTTATACATGAGCACATGCCACGTGCCATGCCGTGGGCTCCAGCACCTAAACTCCAACATGGCTCCTTTCATGTTCAACTGCTATGCGCATGCATACCAAACTCACTACCGGCTACTACACAGTCCGCCCTGCCAGTCTGCCCTGCCCTGCCCACGTGGGTGCATCCTGCCCCCCGCGCCCCCCGGACTTCACTTTACCCACATGCGGTCAACCCTCCTCCCCCTTCCTCTGACCCTGCCCTCCCTTCCCCCCTTCACGCCCCTCTCCCCCCATCGCAGTGCCCCCAGCCGAGCCGAGTCGCTCACCCGCCTGCGGGCCATACCTGGGGCCAGCGACCGACTCAAGTGAGGCCGGTACAGTGGGTTAGAGCGGGGAGGGGAGGGGCGGACCAGGGGCAAGGGGGGGCAAACAGTTGCAGGAGCAGGGGCATGTGGTGGGGCAGGGGCAGGCGGTGGGCAAGGGACAGGGGCAGGGGCAGGGGCAGGTAGCGGGTAAGGCAGCTGAGGAGGGTAGGCTCATGAGGAGAGGTGCGGGAGCTGGCGCAAACGCTGGCCCGTGGTACTGCACCTCGCCCCCGACAGCCGCCCCCATGGCGCACATGTGGTCAGGCCTGCCGCCGCCGCACAAGCCGCCAGGCCATCATCCCTGAGTCCCACCGCACTCCCTGACCCTGTCCTGCCCCACCCTACCTGCTCCCCGCAGGTTCTTCCCTGCAGACCTCACGGTTCCCGGATCCTTCGACGCCGCTGTGGCTGGGTGTGACTACGTAATACACATGGCGGCGCCCGTAACGCTGAGCCACGTGCGTATCCATGGGTAAAGGGCGGGGCGAACAGGGATTTAGTTGGGGGCCGGGAGACCGAAGCGGCTGGCCTGGCATCTGTTGCCGAGCCCGCATATCGAAGTTTATCGAGAGCCGGGTCTCCATTGAAAACCAAGAATTGTTATAAATGTTGGCCGCCCTGGTGGCACTGCGTGCGGATAATCTGAGCTCGGCTGGGGGCCCCCACGTATGCAGACACCGGCACATTCGGCCCTGTGTTTCATCACCACCAACCCCTCACCTCTCTCCTCCGTTGCCCCCAGGCCAAGCGGGGCCAGGGCCGCACGCTCATCGTGGATCCCATGGTGCAGGGCGTGGAGAACGTGCTGGGTGAGCAGGGTCACGGCACGTGTGTGTCTGTGCATACTGTGCTCGGTACGCTGCCCCGGACTCCTGTCCCCCCTGTTGCCACACTTGCGAAACATCCATTGGCCAGTTTATATGCTCCAAGCGTGTGTGTGCTGCGAACATGGTGTCCGCCCCAGGCGCTGTGACACGTGCCGGCACCGTACGGCGGGTGGTGATGACGTCATCGGTGGCCGCCCTGGCTAGCTCCTCGAGGGACAACACCGCGGGCTGGTTCGGGGAGGGGGACTGGAACAAAAAGGTTGGTGGGTGTGGGTTAATGGTGGGTTTAATGCTGCTGCACTGACCAGGGATGGTAACCGTCTTATTTTTCCGTGAGGGTTCTGGCGGGCTGGTTCGGGGAGGGGGACTGGAACAAAGAGGTGAACAAGCAATGGCCTCTTTCACTAGCGTAGTGACAGGAGTGTTCGCACCGTGTCTCTGGGGGCAACTACGAGGTTGGAGCAGAGCCGAGCGCTCTCTGTACATCGCCAACGGTGGTCTGCTCACTCTGCCAGGCACGCCGAAGCGGTCCCGCGGCACTTGTGCACTACTAACACACATCTCCCGGCACGAATGCATTACTAATCACCTGGCCCCGCCAAGCATTTGCCTTTGGCTTTGCCGCTCTCCGGTTTCGCCTATTACCCCCAGTCCACCCCCCTTTGAGTGCGCTGCTTATAACGACCTTCGGTCTAGCAGTGGGCTCTGCTTTGAGCAGGATTTCAAGTCATGGTGGGACACTTCCTGTCCTGTTAAGGTTGGACGTTTTCTTGTTGCTGTACAACAGCAACGCAACGCCCCGACGCCCCGAGGACATGCCGTACCTGTACGGCAAGACACGCTTTTATTGTTACTTATTATTGCATTGTGAACAAACACGTCACGGCTTTGTGTTTAGCAGCGTTTCGATGTGTACAAAGAGTACAATACATGCATATTCATTTGCGCGTGCATGCATGAATTTGTGACACTTTTCTCCCGCCCCCTCGCAGGCCACCCCCGAGTACCTCCCCTACCTGTGCGGCAAGACGAGGTCGGAGCAGCGCGCGTGGGAGCTGGCAGCAGACAGCGAGTGAGAAATGGGTGGGGCAAGTGATAGGAAATTTGCCATGTCCTTTTAGCCGAGTGCTTGGCTGGCAGAGCGTACCACCATGTGTCAAAGGGGGGGGGGGGCCGGCGGGCAGGGAACCCCATGGAACATTGGCTTGGACCTTCTGTGATCTGGCCAGTCAAATATAACCGTGCCGGTTTAAAACGAGGTTGTGTTCTATGTGTGGTTGTGGTTGTGTCTTATATGTGGCTGTGTCTTAGGTGTGGTGCTTTGCTCCTGCTCCGGGTGGCTGTGCGACGCCAAAAAGGACACGTGCAGTGCAAGTCGTGCGCCTGTCACGTGGGCAAATATTGTTACATTTTGCCACTTGGGGCGAAACGGGCTGTCAAACGGCGGAAAGTTCCATAGACAGACCTTGCTGTCTCTTCCCCACGTCGCGTTTCCGTGCTTCCCTGACTCCTCACACGGTTTTCTTGCGCTTTACGCGCATCCCCACGTCGCGGCTCGCTACCTATCGCCCTGTCTCCTGCCACCAGCTGCATTCTCCTCCCACCCCCACCCACAACCCAGCCGACCTCAAGGGTCCCTGCCCCTAATCCATCGCTCCTCACCCCACATACGGCGACTGTGCTTCCTCTCTTCTCATGGCCCCACCCTGAAGCTTCACGCAAACACATTATTGCCACGCCCAAGCACCTCCCCACCTGTTGCCGGTGCATTCACCCCGACCTCTTTTCTTCAACAAGGTTCCGTCGTTCATCCGTCTCATTGCTGCAGTTGGGAGCTGGTGACGATCCTGCCGTCTTTTGTGATGGGCCCCACCGTGGAGCCTCTAGATTATAACAAGTACTTATTTCTTACTCTACTCTGCAACCGCCCACTCGATCTGCAGTTGGGAGCTGGTGACGATCCTGCCATCCTTCGTCATGGGCCCCTCCGTCGACCCTGCGCCGGCAGCGAGGACGTGCAGTCCTTCGTTGCCGCCAGTTGACCTTTGACCTCTGACACCGCTTACTTCACCTTCACGCGATCCATCTCCCCCGCATCCCCCCTTGCCCCGTTCCCTTTGACGCCTTTCGATCCCTCCCCGTTTTACTTAGTAACTTCCTTCCCCCCATCCACCCCTTCTTGTCCAACCGCAGTTGGGAGCTGGTGACCATCCTGCCGTCTTTTGTGATGGGCCCCACGGTTGAGCCCTGCACCGGCAGCGAGGACGTGCAGTTCTTCGTGCGCCTCAGCAAGGGCGAGCTGTGGCCCCTGGCACCAGACAGCGGCATGGGCATGGTGGACGTGCGGGACGTGGCGGCGGCGCACTGCTTAGCCATGGTGGCGGGGCAGGCGAGGGGCAGGTGGGTGAAGAGTTTTGGTTAAGGAGGGTGTGGGTTAAGGGCGCAGGGCGCATTGTTGGTATACTCGCGTGCGCTCATGCAGGGCTCACGTCCTTATCTTGATGCCACGTGCCGCCTGACACGTGCCCCATGCCACGTGCCGCCTCGACGTGCCCCATGCCGCGTGCCGCCTGACACGTGCCCAGGTATGTGCCGGCATGACCCTGCAGCTGACGAGCTCGACGGGACACTGTTTTTCCCGCGGCACATGCCCCCCTCCCTGTGCCGCATGCCACATAGCACAACCCCCACGGCCAGGGCTCCCCTGACACGTATCCCAAGCCACGTGCCCCCCTACCATCCCGTACCATTCCAGGTACATTGTGTCCAACGCCGGCATGACGCTGCTGCAGCTGACGCGGCTGGTGGGGGCGGCGGTGCCCGGCTTCCGCCCCGCGCTGGGAGCACTGCCCAACTGGCTGCTGTGGCTCATAGCTCCGCTCTTCGGCGTCAAGCGGGAGGTGGCAATGGTGGGTGGGGAAACGCGTGAAACGCGAGAAACCGTGTACGTCGGCAGGGAGCCCCAGAAACGCTGGTGCGTGTGTGCACGCGACGAGCAAGCGCTGCGTGGGTGAAGGGAGTGCGTGTATGCGACGCGATAAGATATTCGCGGAAGGGGGGATGGGAGGACAGGCTACTACGCAGCGCGTCTTGCGATGGCTTTTGAGGACAAATCTTGCATGGGCATGTGCGCTACCGGCATGTAGAAACGCGGGTGCAGTGTGCGGTAGCGTAGAGGCACGAGCTGGCGGGTGCAGGATCGCTGAACCGCGTGGGCCTGATACCCCCGCCCCCACTCTCCCGCCCCTTCCCCTGCCTTGCTACCCCTCCCAACCTCCCCCTTACCCATCCTCCACCATCGTGGCAGCCCCAATCCCCTGGTCTGACCCTAAGCATGCCTCTTATACCGTATGTGTGGACGCAGCCTTACGCGTTGCGGTGCTCCCCTGCCCCATCTTGCCCCTCGGGTGCGCCCCTTTACCCACCCACCCACCCCTTCAGGCCATCCGCAGCCCTGGCCCCACTTTCAACCGCCTCGCATCAGAAACCCTGCTGCCTGACACACCAACGTGCTGCCCTCTGTCCCTCCTTGCCCCGGTGCGCCCACTTACCTCACCCCAGGCCATCCGCAGCCCCGCCTCCATGTGTACCGTACGACTGCCTCGCAGCGGAAACCCCTCCGTCTAACACACCGCCATGCTCCCTTGTCCATCCTTGCCGGGGCGCGCCCCTTCCCCTCCCCAGGCCATCCGCAGCCCCGCCCCAATGTACGACAGCACACGTGTGTGCGGCGAGCTGGGCATGTTGTACCGCCCCATGCCGGACACTCTGCGGGACATGTTCTCGGACTTGGCGGACAAGGGGCTTATTCAGCTGCCGCGGAAAGCGCAGGGGTAGGTGGCGCAGGGGCAGGGGCAGGGGCAGCGCCAGGGGCAGGCGTAACATCTGATGGAGGCCGGTGCGGGCTTGGGGGGTTAAGGGCCTGGTGAGTTGCAAAGGGAAATGCAGGGGCAGGGGCAGGCGCAGGCGTAGTTACCGGCTGGCCGCACCGAAAGCGTTCTTCTGTTGGAGCTGGTCCGTGCGTTGGTGCATGAGGGGCCTCCGGGCAGCGCCTGCTGGCGGCCCTGGAGTTAATGCAGCGGTAACGTGTCTACGTCATGACCCCTGGGTTGAGGTTGGGTTGAGCGAGCGGCTGGTGCTGGGTGGCAGAGCTGGGCCCGCTTGACCCACCTGCCCTTCACTGGTCCCGGGGGACCTTCACTGGGCAAACTGGGTCCCCGGGACAGCTTCACCCGGCAACTGGGCATTCGTTTCCCCGCGTGGTAATGTGGGCAGCGTTGGGTCTGAGCAGGCTATTGCGCACGGAGTGT
Organism: Chlamydomonas sp. KOR1; assembly: GCA_036984285.1. Taxonomy (NCBI): domain Eukaryota; kingdom Viridiplantae; phylum Chlorophyta; class Chlorophyceae; order Chlamydomonadales; family Chlamydomonadaceae; genus Chlamydomonas; species Chlamydomonas sp. KOR1. The sequence continues at coordinate 32,532 of BQMZ01000433.1, forward strand.
ATGAAATCTGCTCCAAGTTTTTCGGGTCAGGACCTTTTTCGTCAATTTTCTTCCGCCCACGGGCGGATTCTGACCCAGCAGTCACGAAACTGGGTCATCACGACGCCCATTTTTTCAAAATCTCTCTGCCCGGAGGGTGTTTCCTTTTCATCAAAATCCCCAAAATTTGCCAAAGTTTCGAAAAAATGAAAGAAGATAGAAGCCTTGCGAAGGATCCAAACGTCCAAACCGTGGTGGGCCACCGAGTTCTGGGGGGACGGATGTGGGAGTGAACCTGAGAGCTGCGGGGGAGCACCGGTGCCGTACGGTATGTTGTCGGGTCGGTGACAGTTGATAGCTGGTGCTGGTGTTCAGCAGGGTAATGGCCGTCAGGGCTGGGTGGGATGAACACGTGTCAGGGAAACTGTAGTCCGGCATGCCCGGCGAGGCGCATGCGCGTTTGTGGCCTTTGCTTACATTTTTGTCTTATTCCAGTACCGGTAATGCAACGTCGAACAGGCGAGCAAGCGAGCAAGTGACAATAGCACCTACATGCATCTACCGTAGTTTGAATTAGCAGCAACAAAGGGTCAAAGGCGGCACAGTACTTGCATACCAGGAAGCCAGCGTGTCACAGCACGACGGGTGCCACGTGTCAAGCACGAGTCGAGCCCTACCTACAGCAAGGCCTGGCGCTGGCAGGCTCCGAAATAAACAGCTCATAAGATAGTGTTCGTCGATGAACGCGACTATTTGCATCTGGCAGCATCTATGCATAGATGCCAAACGCTAGTTTTGAATGCACCGAAGGACGACGCATGGGCAGTTGGGCACGTGTGCCTCAGAGCATGCTGCTACAGCTCTGTTGAGTTATCCACACGGGTGCAACTCTGCAACACCGGCCCAACAACAAACGTCCTCAGCCAACTCGGAGGTGCTTCACCTCCTGCGCGGTACACTGTTCTTATTTCATGCAGCAACGCCACCAAATTGCGCCGACCGCACCGGACTTGAACGTTTATCGCCCCCAAGCTTGCACACGCCACCCTTCACCATTCCACCGCATCCCTATCCAACATTCCTCAAACCACCACCTCCCACCCTGCTCCACACCACGCCACGCCACATCGCATGTCTGCATCACGACATGGTGGCTTAGGTGCCCGCGACATACGGTACAGTGGCAGCAACCCCGTCCACAGCCCCCGCCGCCACCATCACACCAGCACCTGTGTCGCTGTCGCGCCTGCTGCCGACCTGCTGTGTGCTGTCGGCCTTGTGATTGCTCTCCTTGGTTGAGTTTGCCTGCAGCGGCTTCGTACACCCCTTGTCCGCAACGTCTGCTCGCAGGTCAGCGAGTCGTCAAACACAACATCCATTCCGTTGTACGTGCGACTAGGTACCAATGACGTACCCATGACATACCGTATGACTACACCACGCCGTGCTTGGTGCGGGGCTGGCGGCGGTTGTTGTTGTAGCAGCAGCGTTGTTGCTGCCGGCCTTGCTGTTTTTGTTTCCTTTTTTGTGTTGGTTTCCTCGTCATGACCTGCTTGAATAATAGCCCGTTGTCCGCCACATCCACCAGCATGTGATCAAAACGCGACGTCCATTCCATTGTACGACATCGTACGACATACCCATCAAGAAGAGCCTCCCCTGATACGGTAACCATGGGAGCATCACGCCCTGGTGGGTGCGGGGCTGGCGGTGGCGGTGGTGGTGGTGCTGCTGCTGCCCTTTCTGGTCGCCTTGATGAGCCCCTGGTCCGCCCTGTCAACCAGCATCACGTCGATTCCGTTGTACGACATGCCCATGCCCATATAACGCCACGCATTGTACGACATACCCATCAGGGGAGACCCCCTTATTACCACGCCCACGTCACGCCCTGGTGGGTGCGGGGCTGGCGGCGGCGGTGGCGGTGGCGGTGGCAGCGCTGCTGCTGGTGCCCTTCTTGGTTGCCTTGATGAGCCCCTTGTCCGCCATGTCAATCAGCATGTCGCGCAGCATGACGTCCATGCCGTTGTACGACATGCCCAGATCGGCGCACACGCGGGAGCTGTTGAACATGGGGGGCGGGCCGCGGGTGGCCTGCGAGTAGGGAGAGAAGGAGGAGGAAGGGGCACACGGGGGCATTTGAGTTGGTACAGGTTGGTAGCAGGGCCGCCCGTACTCACGCGCACCACCGTCCCTGCCGACCTGCTAGCAGCCACACACTGCCGCACACCAGTCAACCCCAGGGGAGCTCCCTTGGTCAACCCCCAGTAAACCCCATTCGTTCCCGTGTCCCGTACTCACGTGCACCACGTCCCTGTTGACGCCCAGCAGCGGCGCGATGCAGTACACCAGCCACCACGGAACCTGGCACAGCCCGGCGCGGAAGCCGGGGAACACGGCCGCACACGTGCGCGTCATCTGCAGGCACGTGGCGCTGATGGCGGACAGGATGTACCTGGGGGGCCATGGAGGGAAATATATGGCATTATATTAATGCAATACGGTATATCATTAAGTCTCTTCGTTCATCCAAGGGGAGGAGGGTTATCTGGAGGCACGTCGTGCTGATGGCGGACAGGATGTACCTGGGGGGAAGGGCGTGGGGGAAGGGGTAGAGGGCGCAGGGAAACTAAAGCTTCAGGATAGCGTGCACAGCAACGGTGCACCAGACGGCGGTGCACTGCAGTCGAGTAGGCAAGTACCACAGGCGGGCGTAAAAAGGGCACATCTTGTTGTCGACCCCTGCCCCTAACCCACACCCCCTTAACCCACACCCACCTGCCCTTGGCGTGCGGCGTGACCATGGCCAGGCAGTGCGCCGCCGCCACGTCTCGCACGTCCACGAAGCCGAAGCCCACCTCCCCCGCGAAGGGGAACTGCAGCCCCGCGCGCAGGTCCTGCATGAATTCCACGCTCTCGCTGCTAGCACACAGCTCCACCGTGGGGCCGAACACCATGGCTGGGCACAGCGTGACCAGGTCCCAGGTGGTGCCGGGGGCGCGGGCCAGCTCCCAGGCGCGCTGCTCCGCCTTGGCCTTCCCGCAACCGTAGGGGTAGAAGTCCTCGGTGGCCTGCGGGAGGGAGGGGGAAAATTAAGAAATAAAGGGGGAAATATATAAATAGTGTGGCAGAGAAATGATTCGTCGCAGTTTAGTTGCCGCAGCCGTAGGGGTAGAAGTCCTCGGTGGCCTGCGGGAGGGAGGGGAAAAATTAAGAAATAAAGGGGGAAATATATAAATAGTGTGGCAGAGAAATGAGTCGTCGCAGTTTAGTTGCCGCAGCCGCACGGGTAGGAGTTCTCGGTGGCCTGGGGGAAGGAAGGATCAATTACTTGAATAATAAGATATACGGTATATTACAGATTAAAGCTGGTTCAAATGCAGCAATTCAAGCGGTACAGGTAGCATTTATGGTTGGCCTGGGGGTAGCGATTTGGGTTGTAAGCCGCAGGGTATGGAAGGGATGGGGTGGTGAGCGGGCGGGGGGCCCTCAGCACCCTCTATCCGGACCCTGGTCTGGACATCCGCCTTCGGCCCGCACCTGCGTGCCCCAGTCCTCCTCGCCGATGGCGCCGCCCCAGCAGGCTCTCGATGCTCCTCCTTCTGCTACTAACACAACCGCTCTGCGTTACTAACACTCTGTCCTCCTACCACCAGCACCACCGCCCCACACACCTGCGTGTTCCAGTCCTCCTCGCCGATGACGCCGGTGGGCTTGTCGTACGAGCTGCCGTTGCAGCAGGCAGAGATGGATGACGTCATCACCACGCGCTTCACGGTGCCGGCCTTGGTTACGGCGCCTGGCGGTTGGCGGTTGGTGGTTGGGCATGGGGTGCGGTTGGAGGGGTGCGGGTCTACACAATGCTGAGCGGGGCAGCTGGGACAGTCGCTCCTAACAAGCACACGGGGCGATGGTTCACCGATAGGGTTTGCCTGTTGCACGCCCAACCTCCCTATCCCTTGGACTGGCCTGTGCAGCCCACGTCTGTACCGGTGTGTGCCCAAAGCGACAACGCCATGGCCCCCCCTCTTGGTCCGTACACTCAAACCCTGCACCATGAGATCCACAATGTGGTGCTGCTCTGGTGGTACCACCCCACCGCTAACACACCGCTGACACACACGCTCCCCCGGGCTCACCCAGCATCTTCTCCACGCCCTGCACCATGAGCTCCACCGCTAATACACACCTAACACACACACTCCCCTGCTCACCCAGCACGTTCTCCACGCCCTGCACCATGGGCTCCACCACACGCTTACGGCCTTCGCCCTTGGCCAGCTGTGGGAGGAGGTGACCGGAGGGAGCGGGAGGGTGTTACGGTGTTTGCCGTTTGTATCTAGTTGTATTTATTGAATCTACGTTTGGGGGAGATTAAGGTCAGGGGGCGGAGAGAACAGGGAGCTGAGAAGTACCAGCCGCGACATGGTACGTAGAGTCAACATCACAAAATAACGCAAACGTAGCATGGGGCGTGAGTCGTGCCCCTTGTTGGGATCATGGGTCCAAGGGCGGGCAAGTGGGCATCGACACGTGGTAGTCCCCTGACCGGGATGTACGTCACGTGCTGCCGTACTCACCCCATTGAGCACGACAGGCGCCGCCATGTGTACGACGTAGTCGCATCCAGCAATGGCTTCGTCAAAGGAGCCGGGGTTGGACAGGTCGGCCGCAAAAAACCTTCAGGGGCGGGGCGGGGCATTCGGGATCAGGGGAGGGATTCCCATGTTTACGGGGTGGCAACCGACACCGTTGGGCTAGGGTACAAGGGAACGGCAGGCGTGATTATTGTGCCGGAAGTTGTGGTTTCGCTGGTCGTTTGGTTGTGCTGCAGGTGCGCTTGGGGATGCAAGCGCGGTGGTGGCCGCTACCCTCATCTGCCCCAGCTGCAGGAACGGAGCACGGTATTAGATCTGTACGGTACCAAGCTCACGTTGGCAGCCCCCAGCGTGACTTCGTAACCGCACCTAGTAACTGCCCATACCACTTGCCTATTTCCCACTCTCCTACAGGCTGCTTTACGAAATGCTCCTGATATCCCGCAACTGCGTCGCTTCATACCGATCCCATGTGCCCACTGCCCAGCAGCTACCTGAGTCGCTCGTTGGCACCGGGCAGGGCCATCATGCGGGATAAGTTCTTGGTGTTCTTAGGGTCCCTGCACATGCACACGGGGGCTGAAGCACGCCGTTTGTGAGGCAGCAAGGTAGAGCTTGTGCTTCACTACCCCTGGGCGTTTGACGCGTGCCCCTTGTGCATAAGAGTGGTTTGGGGATGCGGGGAGGGGCGGGAGGGCGCTGGTCTCATAGGTCTGACTACGAAGTTGCTGGCGGACGGGGCAGGGGCACTGTGCGCATCTTGCCATTCAAACGACATCCACATATTCCCAATAGTTTGCACGGGGTGGAGTCAAAGCCGGTGGCAGCGGTGTCGCTTTTCCGGCACTTGCCGGCATGTGGCGTGGACGGTGTGGCCAGCGCGCAGCAAGCGCTCGATAACTGGCCCGGCGATGAAGCCCGTAGCTCCAGTTACGCACACTTTAGCGGCGCTGGCCGCCTTCTCAGCCGGGTATAGCGGAACAGCGGACACCAGCGCGCTCGGGGCTGCCATAATGCTCAAAAGCTGGAACTCCGCGTTTCAATACAAGTGAGCTATGGACTGAGCTTAACTGCTCAAAGATGATGTACCTGAGGGGAGGGCAGTGGTGGCGCTACTTCTTCAGCTGAGAAGGACAGAAGGGGATGTGCCTGCTGGTCGCTGTATGGGTATATCAAAGCGCCTGGCATAATATATATGCCTATCGAAAGGGCAGCCGCGGCCATAGCAGCGAACTCGCTGCGAGAAAGGCGCACCGTAAACCAACCGCCGGTACCTCAGCAGGTCGATGTCGATGTAACCTGTAACCATGAGTTAGGCTTTTCCATCTCAGCAACCTAGGAACATGGATTACTCAGATATCAATCCTATAAACTTCTAGACAGCCGCTCGCGCCTTTGCCCTTTGCCGTGCCCAACGGCGCCATGCATACAACCTGGTCACGTGCGGCTGCCAGCACCGGCCATCCGGCCTCGACTCAGCAATTGCATGCTGCTTCATATGTCACCTAGTGGGCAGTACGCTTCCCTAGGTGATGGGCTACATGGGCTACTTGGCTGTACCAATGACGGTGCTCCTCCTTTTCTCTTCGCGACACTCCTGCAATGCTGCAGTCTTGGTTATCATATGAAGACGATGCTGCCGCGCCGTGTTGCCGCACGCCCAGCTGAGGCAGAGAGGCGCAGCGCGAGCAGGGACGCCTAGTGCATGCACAACGCTTCAGCGTATGTACATCATCGCAAGGCGCCTCCAAGGCCACACCACCTGGAATGTAGCACAAAATGCCAAAATTCCAAGACACAGGGACATACATGGACATACTGGGCATGAGCAGGAGCTGATCGCAGCGTGCCAGGCTTCTGTCATGTGGGACACGTACACGGACACGCGCCACACGTGTCAGGCCATGCCACGTGTCAGGCCATGCTTCCCCAATTCATATGCTCACATTTTTCCTGCTTGCACATGCTGCACTGCTGCCAGAAAGGCTCGACGGCCGGCCTGGGCAAGTGCTGTTGGGCTGATCCGTAGCGAGGGCCGTGGATGGCCCCATAGAAACTGTGGGTGCGGTATTTGAGCAACGGCCGCTGCAACAAGCCAACCAACGACTGCGAGCGCGAACTCGCACCTGTGACTCGGCTTCCCATGCACATGTTCATATCTTCTTTGGATACAATCTTACACATATTTACGCTTACATATAGCCTGCGTTTTCGCTGTGAATCTGGCTCGCTTGTCGTCGGCACGTTTCGCGCGACACGAGCCGATCACCAGGGCTTTGCACGCCACGCACGTGATGCACCTTGCACATCTTCCAGCACAAGTCCCATGTACATCACTATCACTGCGCACGTCAACAACGCATGCATGCACACTGCGCGCGCCCTTGGCCCCAGCCAACTCCTACCTGACCCCCAGCACGGTTACACTCTGCAAATAGCCACCGGGCCGCCCCGCACCCATGCATACTGGCACGGGTGCCAACTCGAGTGCTGTACGCCACAGGCTCCAACCGGAAGGGCTCCACTGTGACCAACACGGCCCACACCCCGCCACCCAGACTCGCCCAGAAGAGCGCCCTCTCCGTCCCCACAGGCGCCACCAAGCCACCCAAGCCCACCCCCGCCCCCGCCCCCGCCGCCGGCCGCTCACGCCCTGCCATGCTGCTTGGCCCTGTTGAGCTGCATGTCCTCCAGCACCTGCGCGGAGATGTGACAGGGGCACCGGGAAGTTCGTTGACACTAACTGGGTAGCCCCTGATGTGCTGAGGGGGTAGAGCTGTGACAGGAAAGAGCCTGGCTAGTGGAGCTGCCCACGACGCCCGTAAACGACCCCGCCCCGAAACCATGCCGCCCAAGGCCGCAGCCCCAGTCCACCACCCCGCATGGCCGGGCCCGGCCTCCTGCTTGGGCCCCTGCCCGCTGTTGCCCCGCCTGCCTCAAATCGTCCGCAGCGGGCACTGGTCCCACCCCCTGACTTGGCCTGCCGTGTTGCCTCCCGGTTTCCCGCGCCCTCAGGCCCCCTGCCCGACGGCCTTTCGCTGCTGGCCGACCTGGCGTACCTGGACCTCAGCGGCAACGCACTGACCGGGCCCTTGCCGCCCCTTTACGGCCCCCCTAGCACCCCTTACCTTTGCGATGAAGTCCACGTCCCCCTGGTCCCGCAGCACGCCGCGCGGCAGGTAGTCCACCAGCTCCGCCGCCTCCGCCAGCAGCTTGCGCCGCTCCGCCTCCACCAGCCCGCGCAGCCGCTCGTCCTCGGAGCGCCTGGGCAGGGGGGTATGCGATGGGGAACCACGTGGAAAGAACGTAGGAATGAAATGCACCATTGGAGTGTGGGGCAATGGCAGGGAGTGTGTTACGGTGTTGTGCATGAGTCAACTGCCCGCGCAGGCGCTCGTCCTCCGAGGACGAGCGCCTGGGCAAGGGCACGCGGAGTAGGCCGTTAGGGCGTTGCGTGTGTTAGAGTGTGGGCAGGAGCAGCTTGGGACGTGTGCCGGGCGCCAAGGAATGTTCACGTGTGTTGCAGATGCGGTGCGGGAGTCAGGCACAACGAGCATGTTATAAAAACATGCAGGCAAGATTAGGAGACAGCGCGATATGGCAACAGGGTGGGGCAGACAGGTGCCGGAGTGCAGGAAGGTGGTGGAGATCGCTAGGCCAGTGCTAGGCCAGGCCATTTTCACATGTGCGTACTGCGGCACTGCGGCTGAGCGCGCAACTCGCACCCGTTCTCACCCCCAACTGCCCGCAGACCCCTTCCTGACCTCACCGCCTGCACACACACTTTCCCGCCTCCTCCTCCCCCAACTGTCTGCATCCCCCCAGGTACTCTTCCCCCAGCCACACCCCACCGCCGCCTGCCGCCCCGCCCCGCACACCCACTTTGCCGCCTCCGCCGCCTCCTCCCGCGCCTTGGCCTCCTCGAACGCGCGCCGCTTCTCGTCGATCAGCCGCTGCACCTCCCGCGCGTGCTCCGCCTGACGCATGCGCCGCTTCTGCGCGTTCATCTGCTCCAGCCGCTCATCCTCGGCGAACTTGGCCAGCATGCGCTGCCGGAACTCCTCCTCCTCCGCGCGGAAGGCAGCCTCGCGCTCCTCCTGCGCGCGGGATTAATGGAGTAATTCATTAGTAATTAACGCGTGGAGGATGAGTTTTTTACTATTTGTATGCGCTGGCGGAAGTCCTCCTCCTCCGCGCGGAACGCGGCCTCGCGCTCCTCCTGCATGGGGATGAGGGGTTACAAGGGGTGTTGTTCTTGTGGTTTGTGTTGATAAAGGGGAGAGGCCCGGCTGGTCAGTGGCCACGGACTCGGGCTGGGGGCCGGAGGGGGCGGTGGTTTTGGGCGCGGGCTTGAGGCATGTGAGGCATGAACGGAGCAGAAGGCCATGCACACGCGGCTAAGCCACGCAATGGAGCTCCGTCGCAGCAGCAGCCATTTGAGATTATCTGTTACATGAGGCCCCAACCGCCAAACTAGCAAAGGCCAACCCACCATATCCTGTCCAAACCCTCACGGTCCCCACCCCGTACCCAAGCATCCCAGCCTGCTGTTGCCCCCCGCCGCCAGCACCCTCCCGCATCCACCCCCCACACACGCCCTTTCCCCACCTTGAGCTTCATCTGGTACGCGTTTGCGCGCATCATCTCTGCGCGCGCCTCGTCCGCCCGCCGCCTACGCTCCTCGTCCTCCTGCCGCCGCTTCTCCTCCAGCTCCTCCTGCCGCAGCATGTTGATCAGCTCCTCCTCCTCCTCGCGCCTGCGGGAGGCATACGGCGGAAGTGAGGCACGGGGGGTTGTGGAAGGGTAGCCGGAGGCTGACCAGGACAAACGGTTGCCGTGCAGATGTGCGCACGACTCAGTCTTCGGCCCATGCATACAGCCTTGCACGTCGCTCAGCTAGCCGTAACCCCGACAAAGCGGCAACGTGCGCAAACGGTACAGCGGAGTCACGTGCGGGGACGGGAGCACTCCTCCACAGGACCTTCAGCGAGGCCCCTGTACGTTCGCATGTGCACCGTAGTGCATGCTGAGCATGCAACAGCTGTCGCGACCCCGTTCCCGTCCAACCCGCGCGCCTCCTGCTCCAGCTCCTCCCCGACCCACCACCACGCCGCTGCAGCCGCTCCCTTATAGTGAAGTTGCTATCAACCCTTAAGGAGTCCAGCGCTAAGCCTGGCAGTAAGCTCCTGTACCACAGCAACATCCCCACCTACACCTCCCCCCCCTCCATCTCCCGCTCGACCAACTCTCCTGTTCCTGCTGCCGGCCCTGCTGCTCCCATGCACTACTACACACATCCACTACTCTTTCCACCTGCGCATCTCGTCCTCCATCTCCCGCTTGACCTTCTCGTACATCCTGTCCGCGATCTCCTTGCGCATGGCGGCGCGCTGCGCCTCCTCGCGCTCGCGCTCCTGCACCATCTGCCAGTACTCTGTTGAGGGAGGTAGGGGCCAGGAGCAGGGCGGGATAGGAGGGATGAGAGGCCTCGTTCGTCGCCCGTCCTTACTCGATCCTTATACCCTGTCCTCTTCATTCCTTTCCTCCGGCCCAAGCCCTCGCCTGCGGCCCCCCGCCTGCCATCACCTTTCCCTGTACCCATCACAACCCCTACCCTTCCCGCAGGGCCCCTCCCTCTTGTCCCGCCCCATGACCCCGTGACCCCTCACCCTTTCTACCAACTGCCGCCGTAGCCTCCCTCTCCCTCCCATTCCTCCTCCCCGCCGCCCCCCACGCCCCCCTGCCCCCTCACCCTGTATCTTCCTGTCCTCCGCCGCCGCCGCCTCCATCTCCCTCCGCCTCAGCTCGTCCTGCTGCGCCAGGAAGCGCTCGATGTAGGCCTTGGTCTCCTCCTGCCGCGACCGCTTGCCCGCAGCCTCAGCCATGTCCTCCTCCATGATGCGCTTCACCACCTCGTCGATCATGGCACGCTCACGGGCAGCCTCCGCCTCCGCCAGGCGGGCAGCCTCCTGCAGGATACGAGAGGGCGAGTTGTTATGGGTTGGGGTGGCGCTTCTAAAAATGCAGCCAACAGCCGACCCCGTGGCTACCGGCCTCCGCCAGGCGGGCAGCCTCCACTTCGCCCTCCCCCACCTGCTGCTCCGCTTCTGGGTCCTCCAGAACCATGCCTCCGACCCGGGCCTCCTGCTCTCCCTCACTCCTCTGTCACACTGACAGCCCCACAAACCCAGTGGACCGCCCCTCGTCCCTTCCACCTCAAACTGCGTCTCCGCCATCTGGTCCTCCAGCACCATGCCCCCCACCCAAGCCTCCTGCGGCCCCTCCCCTCTTTTGTGCGCACCTCCCCTTCCCCCCACCTGCTTCTCCGCCATCTGGTCCTCAAGCACCATGCCTCCTACTCGGACCTCCTTTCTTCCCCCCTCTCCCTGTCACATGAAAAATCCTCCGGCCCCCTCCCCTTCCCCCTTTCCCCCCACCTGCTTCTCCGCCATCTGGTCCTCCAGCACCATGCGCGCCCGCACCGCAGCCTCGCGCCGGCGGGCCTGGTGCTCAGCCTCCGCAGCGGCGGCCGCCGCGTCCGTGTCCGTGACGTACTGGTTCAGCGCCCTGGCGCAACGCAGGATGGGCGGGCGCAGAGGGCAGGCGCACATTTACAAGGTGGTGGTACCGGAAACGCATGGGCAGCGTCTCCGCCAGGGCACCGACGGGCATCCCCCACATGAACACGTGTCCGTGTCCGTCACGTTCCGGTTCCACGCCCTGGCACGTTAGGGCGGACATGAAAACGGCGAGGCTGCTAACGTGCTCGGCAACGGGCTGCGGTAGCGCCCACGGTCAGGCCGCTCTTTGGCGCCCACGCATGCACCATGTTTCCCACCTGGATGGGGCCCGAGCGTGTGCGGTTTCCCCCCACAGATGCAGGTCGCTGCCCCGCAGCACATCTCGACGACTCCTCCCAAGGCTCCATGCTGCTTGCCACAGTAAGCCCCACACCCCATACCCACATTGGGATTCCCATAGCTACTTGCGTTGTTGCTTGTGCTTGTCCTTGTCAACCCACTACCTCTTCGCGTGCTGGCGCCAGCGTTTCCGTCACTCTCTGACGCGTTACACGCTTCCCTTGCGCTTCACACCTGACGTTCCCACACCGTTTCCGCCAAAAGCACTCTGCCGCTCTGCGGCTACCGCCCCCGCCCCCGCCCCCACCCCACCTGTCGTACTCCGCCTGCTGGCCCTGCAGCACCTTCTTCTCCACCACCTGATCGGCACGCTCCTTGTTGACACGTGCCACTCGGATCTTTTCGGCAAGGCTGCGGGGTCAGGGAATGGTGCAAGGTGCAAGGTGTGGGTGGCATGCGGCGACGGTGAGGGTGTGTTCCCTACGTGTGCGGGGGGCCCGTCCATGCCGGGTGCATGGACACGAAGCAGCAATTGCCTTCATCTATAAATGTATGCTAGCTCGGTCTGGGTAAGAGTGCTCGAACTTCTAGGCATGGCTGCGGCGGCAAGGGGGTGATGCAAGGTGCGCGCTGTGGGTGGCCCAATGCGCGGGTGAGCGCCGGTGGTGTGAGGGCATTCCGACCACGGGCTGAGGCGCGCTGGGTGGAGGTGGGACATGGGTTCATGGTGTAGGGCTTTGTGTCCTGAGCCCGGTCCCAGCAAACCTAGTAGCAGGTGTGCATGCGTGACGCGTGACCACCGTGGTGCCCCACCTCCGCAGCTCCTCGCTCTGTTCCCGTAGCCTTTGAATTTCCTTGTCCGACCGATCCTTCTCCTGCTGCTTCCGGGCCATAGCCAACGCAATTTTCTCCTCCTCCTCCGCGCGGATAGCGGAGAGCGCCTTTTGCCGCTCGTTCTGCAGGGGGTGCAATGTCCCGAGCGACCGCATACTGTAAGCGTGCAGTTGCTGCAGTCCAACCAGAGGTTCATATCATCACCCAATACATCCAGCAGGTAAGCTTTACAGCAATCCCTACCTGGTAGAGCGACTCGAGCATCTCTGCCTCCGCTGCGCGCTCCTTAAACTCTCGCCCTTTCCGCTTGAAGTCATCTTTCAACTGGTTTGCCGCTACTGCATCGTATGTCTTCTGATCATTGAAGTACCTGGGAGAAGGGATCAAGAGCTCACAACGGGTGCACATGCCCGCATGCCTCCTGCCTGCAACACCTCACGTGGTTTCCTACCTCTGGATCTCTGTTCGTGCTGCATCAGCAATGCGACGAGCTGCTTCCCGTTGTTCCACCGCTGCAAGGACGATGGGGTATTAGGTAAGAAGGAAGGCACGCCATGCCGGGGAGGGGCCCTGAGCTGATTCCGCACCTCGAGCGAGCGTCCCGCGCTTTGTGCCACGGTTATCGCTATCATGGCAGGAATGTGTACATCCTAACATGGCTGCAAGGCGCCGCCCCCTAGCAGGGAGGTGGACCCCGCGGAACAAAGCTCAGGTGATACTGATCACCGCTTTCCTCGTCACAGTGAGTATGTAACGCTTAGAATGATCACCCTATGCTAGTTTCAGCACCTCTGAAGTGGGTTGAGGTATGCTCGTTGTGCTCTTGTGCACAGCAGAGTTTTGGCCGCGGCAAGAGTGTACGCAGTATAATAAATTATCGTCGATGTGTGATAAGTTACAGTTCAGCGCATACGAAAGCGATTGAGCCCAGACGGCGTGTATCGACAGAAGTTCGAGAACGCGAAATTGCATGGAGAGCTGTCAGCCCTCCATGCCCCCTTCTCACAGGCTAGCGCGACGGCTAGAGCTCAGTATAGCATACATCATGTATATGCCATCTTCTCATTTCATTGCGTGTGCTGGACGATGACGGAAGAGCCCTCTGACCGGTCCACTGTGACTCGCCGCGCCGGCCTCTGGGCTAATGTATCCTAAGCATGCACCTCGAATAAGATTCTGCAATGAAAAATCGCAGGAGCGAAAGCTGTCCTAGGCTCAGGTCTTCCTGCGGCAAGGTACGCAGGCTTACAGCGCCACGGCGCCACGGTGTACCGGCCCCTCCGCAGCCGGCTCACAAAGGCCCTCCTCGCCCTGGACAGGCTGTGGGAACAACCAATGCGGACACGGCCCCAGCACAACTCACCCTGCAGCCCCAGCCAGCGCCACCGCGACCATGCACTCTGCAAGACCTTGGCCCGGAGGACAAGCAGAAGGTCGCTAAGCTGCTCAAGCAGGTGACACCCAGCACCTATGCTAAGACACAGCAAAGGGCGTCGTGGTGCAGCGTAGTGGCTCACAGTTTGCTCCCCCAACGCACGCCAGGTGGTGGACCTGGGCCAGGAGGTTGCACAGGTTAAAACCACACGGGATGAGGTAAATACAACACCGTTTGCGGTGTGCCAAGCGCTAAGGGACTACCCCTGCAACTGATTGAAGCGTGATCGCTAGGCATAATGCATGAATGTCAATACACCGCCTCGCAATCGTGCAGGCAGACTTGTGTTTTCGGCACGTACTGATTCATGGTCTTATGCACGCAGCTGGCCCGGGCGGCTGCCCAGCGGGAGGAAGAGCTGCAGGCGGCTAACCAGCAGCTGGCTAAAGACAACCACACGTGGGTAACGCGTGTTATGCCATGCGCCAATCGTTCACTTGTGAAGTGCTATGCCTACATTACGCACCCCAACATGAAGACGTGGGTAACCTGCAGGCTGTGCACTGCAGTAGCCCTCCCACGCTGCGGCTGCGACACCGGTTTGGTGATGGCACGCACCCCTCCTGGCCCCTGACCTCCCGCGTGGGCTTCAGAAGGTGTTGCTTCAGGCCGTGCCAACCGTGCCCCTGATCATGCTCTCACAGCGAACAGCTGTGTACCACAAGAGTCAAACACAACCTCTCGCCGTGACCTCATTATATGCCGCGTCGCGTCCAGCTTGCAGCAACGCGCCCCTGAACGTGTCATCTGCACGCCCACTTCTGCGTGTGCACCACAGGCTGAAGAAGAAGCTGGGCCAGGTGCTGCTGGTGCTGAAGGCGTCGCAGGCAAAGGTGGGGCGGTCCGCACCTGCCGGCAGTCCCGCGCCCTCTTGCCGTACACCTACTTGACTGGAGAAGCAAACTTATCTTCAGCGAGCCTACGCCCGCCTGCCTGTGTATCGTACACCGTGCTGGGTGTTGCCCCCGGCGCATGCCCCGCGTCACTGTTGACACACCCGCAAGGCTGAAGTCGGCCAGCCCACGCCCACCGTATGCCCCCCCTTGTTGCGTAGGTCAACGCCTACGAGGCGGCCCAGTCGGCAAAGGACGCCTTGCGCGGCGGCATGCAGCACGCGGCCGTGCAGACGGATGGGGTCCACACGGGAACAGACGCCTGCACGGGCGCCGTCACGGCGTTGGGTCCGGCAGCATGCCGCGACAGCGGGCAGCAGCACGCAGCCAACACGGCTGCAAGCGCACCGGATACATGGACTGGGGAAGCTGGCGGGGAGGGGCAGGAGGGGCGGCGGGTGCGCGACAGCTGGGACGGGTCGGGGGCGCTAGTGCTGGCGCCCGCGCGGGCTGCCTCTCCTGGGCCTGGTGGGCAGCCGTTGCTGCACATCGCTCCGGGGTCACACGTCAGCATCACCATACACCACACGCTGGACCCCGGGGCAGCTGGGGTGCCTGCATCCGGGGCCGGCGGCGCGGCGTTTCCTGCCCTTCCGGCTGCGTGCGATGGCGAGGAGCCGGCGGCAGGAGCCGCGCTCGATGCGGCAGCAGGGGCAGCAGAGTGCGAGCATTGCGGTCAGCAGCCTGGATGTGCTCCCATTAGCGTCTGCGCCGACCGCCAGACGCCAGACCAGCACTCATGTCCCAGCTGTGGGTCAAGTAGCACCTCCACTGGAGCGATACCCGCCCTCCCTACCCACAGCAGCACCCACTCCTACGCCAGCACGTCTTGTGTGTCCTCCATGGGGCCGACCCACCACCACCACCACAACGCGCGAGGCTGGCATGAGTCCACAGCCGTCCGCACCTCAACAGCCCCAGTGGCATCGTTCCTGCATGGGGCCGCCACGCAGCGGCAGCAGCCCCTGCCCCTGCCAGGAACCCCCGCCCCCGCGGCCGCTCCCCAGCCCCTGCCGCCGCCCCTCCCACGTTGCATCACGGTGGACCCCCATGCGGCGGCACTGCGCTTCCCAGAGGTCTCCGTGCAGGAGGTAAGCGCCACTATGCCAAGGTGATGCTTGGTAAACCGAGGGGTACGAACGACAACAGCCAGGTGATTTACCACCTCGCGCCCGTTCAGCGCTTAACCTCCGCACCTCACAGGGTCACCACCTAGTTATGCATCCGCTGCTTGTTGCCAAGCACTATAGGAGCTACTGCGTCCCAACTGCAACATAGGCTGGGTTATGTGGCCGCATCCAACCCACATTTACCCCATCCACCAACGCCGCAGGTTCACCTGGCTAGCCACGACGCGCCCGTTGCCTCGCCCCTCATCGTGGCGCCCAGCGAGGAGGTGGTGGCGGCCGCCAGCAGCCTGCTGCACTGGCAGGCGACGCAGGGGCTCATGCGACCCATGGGTCAGGGCAGGGAGGCAGGAGCCAGACAGGCCACCTCCTTCCCATCCTCCTCCTCCTACTCCCAATCCACAGAGCCAGGCCGCACAGCGGAGGCCAAGCAGGTGCACGAGGCTCCCAGGGACTCAGCCGGCAGCTCCCGAACCGTGCAGTCCGCTGCAGTGATGTCGGCGGCGGGGGGTGCGCCGGGGCAGGCTGCTGGGCGTGGGGTGGGCAGTGGGGGTGGCTCCGTGAGCACAGGCTGGCACCCTTCGCGGCTAGCAGCAGGCCTCACGGGAGGCCGGGGTGGGCCGGGGTTAGGGAGCAAGGTGCTGAGTTTCGACCCCGCCATTGGGCCTAATGGAGCCTTTTACTTCGTGGACATGGATGTAGCCTCTGAGCCGGGACAGGGGATGGACGCTGGTGAAGGGGACAGCAGCCCGGGGGAGCGACAGAGGGAGCTGCCCCACAGTAGCCGGGAGGCAAGGGGCATGGGCGAGGCTGGTGCTAGCCAAGGCTCTCACGCCGGTGATGCTGCTGAATATGGGAGCGCCCAGCACGCTGGCTCATTGTCCCACCGGTCCGCTGCCGGTGCCTCCCACCCGCAACCCCCCAGTCCGTCCCCCCAGGCCACCCCCGCGGGTCCTATCCCCACCTTCAACTCCCTGTCCGTCAACCCCTCCACTCCACCCACCGGCATCTCCACGGCATACCACCGGCCACCCCCGCCCCCGCACGCCACCCTCACCCCACCACCAGCATCCCAGCTCACGCCCACAGCCCCTCCTGGGCGCGGCATCAGCCCGGCCCCGCCCCCAGCAGCTCCGGAAGCCACCCGGGAGGCCCCACCCTCTCCCGCTCCACCGCGAGTGGGCTCCCCTTAGGCCTGCAGCCCCTACGACCCATGGGTCAGGACACGCCCGGCAGCATGTCGCTGTCCCGCATGGCGGTTGTGTTGGACGAGATGGCGCGGAGGCAGCGATGGGACCGCGCGCCGCCAGGAAGCATGCAAGCGCCGGTCGCCTGGCCGGGCAGGGGTGAGTCGTGGGGCAGCTGAGTATGTGGTGCTCAAGCAGAACGGGAAGCTGTGGCATCGCTGTACCGGAATGTTTTGGTTGAGTGGGCTTGCAGCGTGGGTATGCATGCCGTGTCGACGGACATGGGCACGAGGGCACATCGCATCGACAGTACTTGCAGGAGCGTTGTTGCCTTGCGTCCACCACTGTGTTCACTGTACCCTTCACGTTTCAATGCAGGCGAACTCAGCCGGCCAGGCCTGGACGTCTCTCCAAGCAGCTGGCCCGACGGCGGGTACGGCGGCGGGTACGGCGACGCGGTGTCCGTGTGCGATAGCTCCTGGGCGGGCAGCGACGTCACAGAGCGCTACGACGACACGCTGGTGGACATACTGTCGCAGGTGGGGAGATGGGATGGGGTTACGCGTGTAACATGATGAAACCATGTAAGGCGTCAGCGACTGAAGCGGGGGGATGAGGCCGGAGGGCCCGGGGGATCGGCTTTGGGCGCTGGTGCGCAACCAGGCTTGGGGTTGAGGGGCGCTGTAGAGGGTGTTGGTATCCACCTTTCCTGGTCAGTAACGCTACACACTGCTGTCCTGATTACCAATGGGCCGTTCATGCCTTGTGTGTTATGGCGCTGCAGGCCGACCAGGAGTTTGAGGCGCAGCTCCACCGGCACCGGCACGCGCGCAGGAAGCAGCACCCACACCACCAACACCACCAGCAGCAGCAGCAACGCCTGCAGCAGGGCCAACGGCCGGACCCGCGCCAGGCTGGCGACGTCATACAGCAGCAGCAGCAGCAGCAGCAGCCCATGCAGCAACCCCTTCACGCTCATCCGGACCAGCAACCCCAGCGTTACCAGGCGCCCGGACCAGGGCGGCCCAACGCGGCGCCCAACGGCAACGGTAGCAGCAACAGCAACAGCCAATCGGTGGCACGCGCCTCGGTGGTAGCGGGCTTGGCCGCGCTCGCAGCGGCCATGGGGGGCGCCGGGGCTGGGGCTGGGGGTGGGGGTGAGTTAGGTGCTGAGCAGGCGGCCGGCGGGGTAGGAAGGTCCTTGGGGCAAGTGGGGCTGGCGGAAGGGCATCGTGCGGCGCCAAGGCGGATAAAGGAGCAGGTGGGATTGCCTGTGTGCGATCCAGTCTTACGGTACTCTGTGGGTAGAAGCTGGGGGTCTATAACAGGGCCAAGACACTGGTGGTGGCCTTTGTGCTGTGAGCTGTGCGGAAGGCCAAGCGTAAAGCGTTGCTGTACCCTGTTATCGTGCTGCACACTTGATGTTGTGTCAGAATGCGGCCATAAATGCTGAAGAAGATGGTGATGTGGTCCTGCACCTTCACTGCCTCACACGCCGTTGTGCTGGCCAACGTTGCCTCCCCACACCAGGCTCCGAGCATGGAGGCGTTGCTGTCGACCAACCTGTACGAGGAGAACGACGTGCTGAGCGCCATTCTTGAGCAAGAGGGATGGCTATGACAGGGAAAGGGCCGCGCATGAGCGGGCGGGGGGGGGGGCGCACAGCCCCAGCTGAGCACAGCCCCAGCCGAGTCCAGCGGGCGATGGCGTACGGCGCTTACTGACGCAAGCGGTTTACACATGCTGGGAGTCCTGCCGTTGCACAATACTAGGACACCTTGACGATAACGTTTTGTTTTAATTTGACTGGTGGTCGTAGAAGAAGGTGACACCCAGACTGCCCTTCGATTTGCCGCACTACAGGTCGTCGGGCCTCACCCCGGGGGCCAGCACAAGCACGAGCGCTTTTATCGTAGCTAAATAATACTGGGTCAGAGCTTATCGGCGCTTTACAGCGATTACTAGTGCTCGACTGCAATCGCAAGCGACGGAAGGTCGGGGGCTTCGCGGTTTACGCGTTAAGCCTCCTTTAGACCCTTTTACACTCCTTTGATTGCTCATTGCAACTTGCCGCTATAGCGTTAG
Source organism: Chlamydomonas sp. KOR1 (assembly GCA_036984285.1). Classification (NCBI taxonomy): domain Eukaryota; kingdom Viridiplantae; phylum Chlorophyta; class Chlorophyceae; order Chlamydomonadales; family Chlamydomonadaceae; genus Chlamydomonas; species Chlamydomonas sp. KOR1. The sequence continues at coordinate 51,530 of BQMZ01000433.1, forward strand.
TAAGAGCGACTTGGGAGAAGTTAACCCGGGAAGCCAGTAGAACCAGCCACACCTGTCGCGGAACAGCAAAATGGCGATGTTAGCACAGCAGTACTCGACGTACTCGCCAGGAGCTGAGCCGATTGACCTTCAGTAAGTTGCGTGCTCCCCAGCTCTACGCCATCGGCCATGTCAGGGCACTGGCGGGTGACCCCACGTCCTTGCAAACTCGCAGGAACCTCGGCTCTCTCATACACACGGCGGAGATGCAGTACCAACGTCAGTTGAAGACCCTCCAGGCCGTAAGTCTCAACATACACCAACCCACAGCCCTCAGCACCGCAGCCATGGCCGTGGGCTATCACAGGTTTACAACCACACCCCAAGGCCGTTCCTCCCCCGGCTGCAACACTGTATTTTTGTGTTACAGCCAACCAAGCTGAAAGTGACCTCCCCCGAGGTGCCGCCCCAAAGGCCCTACCTCACCTTTCCTCGTGTGGCCCCGCCTCCTCGTTATCGCTCCTGTTAGCTGTTACCCAACCTCGCTTGCTCCCCGCTTCCGCTCCCCCACCCACCCCGCCTCCCCTCAGCCCTCACCCCTGCAAGTTCCCGTTGCTTGACACCGCTGCCCCTCATCTACCCCCACCCCCACAGCTGCACAAGCAGGCGGAGCTGACGGCAGCTGCCAACGCCGCGTGGCAGGAGCGGGAGGCCAGGCGCTACGATAAGCACGCAGCCATTGACATGGAGAGGGAGGCGCAGCGGGCAGCCGCCGAGGAGAGGCAGATGCAGGTGGGGTTCCGCGTAGAACGCGAGGAATCCGTGTATGGCTACAGGGGAACATGGCAACGCTGGTGCCTGCGGGGAAAGAGAAACTGGGTTGACGAGCAGAAGCACAAAGCACAAACACCGGTACTTACCCGTAATCCCAGTGAAGCTGCAGTTGGGGTTTTACGGCACGTTATTGACGTATCTGCAGGTGTGGTGGACGAGGGGCCGTGTGTGCGCTTGACGTATGGTATTTGGGCCCTGCTCAGACATTACCAACACGATTCCACTTTCTCGCGCGCGTGCGGCCCCTGCAGGCCGCCGAGCAGCGTGCTGCCCGTGCCGGGGCTTCTGTACGGCACGTGGCTAGACACCACCACTCTCCCGCACACACTTGTTGCTTGCTACAAGCACACTTGTGCGCCTGTGTGTGCCTTGCCCTGACTCACCCTGCAGGCTGCCGAGCACCGTGCCGCCCGCGCGGAGGCTGCTGCACGGCACGAGGAGGCGATGAGGGCGGCGGCGGCGGCGCGCGTGCAGGCGGTGGAGGACAGGGTGGTGAGCTCGGGTGGGATTTTGGCGGGTTGGGGGGTTGGGGAGATGTATGGGGAACGGCCGATGGGGTTGTGGGTGGGGAGGCGCAGGGCTCGCGTGCACGCGGTTGAAGACGGGGCGGTGAGTTTGTGTGCGTGGGGTGCGTGGGGAGGGGGGGTACAAGGTATCAGTAACCCCTCAACAGCAATGGTGTACTGGGGTGGGGTTTGTCAACGGGGACTGGATAATGCATACTTCACAGCGCTGCACACGTTGCTGCAGTAGCAAGTTGTGTATTATCCACGCCCCACAGGCCCGCTTTGCCGCGGAGCGCGCCGGGCATGCGGCCGTGGTGGCCCGCCGCAAGCCCACCTACCGCTCCAATTACTGACTATGTCCGTCTGTGCTGCATACAGTGCTGATAGGATGCTGGCTGTTTACATACGCCCCACAGGCCCGCTTTGCCGCCGAGCGCGCCGAGCAGGCGGCTGTGGAGCGCGAGCGGCTGGCCGCCATTGAGGCCCGCCGGGAGGCCACCTACCGCAGCAACCTGGACCTGCTGGAGGGGCGGCGCAGGGCGCTGGTGGAGCGGCAGAGGAGGGTGGAGGACATCCTGCGGCAGCGGGAGGAGGTGCGTGGGTGTGGGTGTGTTTTAGCATGGGAAGGAGGGGCTGAGGAGGGTAGCAGGGCGCTGCTGGAGCGGCAGAGGAGGGTGGAGGACATCGTATTGCAGCGGGAGGAGGTGGGTTCGTGGGGCGGGAAATCACCGCAGATCCGCGGTGCGTTGACTCTTTTAGGGGAGGGGGGGGGCCGGAGCCCGGTGGCTGAGAGCGGCGGGGAGTGGCGAAGAGCACCGGTGCTGCTTTGGAATGCTCCACGCTGCCCCTTTGTTTGTTTCCCCCGCAGCTGCGGCAGATCCAGCTGCAGATAAAGTCGGAGGAGGACTCCCTCCGCGACCACCAGCGCGCCACCATCAAGGCCCGCGCGGAGGCGCTGGCGGCGGGCCGTGCGGCGGAGGCGGAGGCGCGGAACACGGCAAAGGACGAGTACGCAGAGCGCAGGAAGCAGGTATGTATAGGTAAAGTAGGATTGTAGTATGGGGGCGGGGACTGAATGTATAATAGTCAACATCTACTGTGGGGGCCGAGGGGAACAAAGCCAAAGGCGAGTACGCGGAGCGCAGGAAGCAGGTGTGAATTGGTAAAGTGGACTTGAAGTTGAGCGGGATTGAGTTCATTTATTTTGTGTGACTAGTGGTGGGGAGGGAGCAGAGGCGGAGGCGTGGAACACAGCAACGGACGAGCACGCAGAGCGCAGGAAGCAAGAGGGTTGGGGTGGAGCGGCTCCAAATGGATGTGCGTCGTATGGAGTTAGTGGGGCACCACCCCACATGCGAGACTCCTCATTCTGCGGCCTATGGGGTCTGGAGCTGACGTCTCTGCTGCAATCCACAACTCTGACACCGTTACGCCTGACTCCCCTGCGTACCGTGTGCGCATGCGGCTAATAGGTGTAGTACGTGCGGCGCGAGCAGGCGGGTCCGAGCTCGTGCCCCTGCCGGATTCCAACCCACTGATTACCGTATCCTGTGCTATTCGCGCCTTTGTCAATGCGAGCAGGAGATCGAGCACCTGCGGCGCGTTCGTGCGGAGGAGCTGCGCTCCCGCTTCGACGCCATCTCTCAGCAGGCGGCGGAGGCGGCGGCCGCAGCAGAGGCTGAGCGGCAGGCGCTGGCGGGGCGGCTGGCGGCGCGGGCGGCCCGGGGGGAGGCGCTGGGGGCGCAGCGGGCGGCGCTGCTGGGCGAGATGCAGAGCCTGCGGCAGCGCATGGCCATGCATGTGGGTACCTTATGGGGGCAAAGGGGTTGAGGCATAACCGCAGAGCGGCAAAGTAGCTGAAGCGGAAACGGTCAGCCTGCGGAGGGCGCGGTTAGCGGGTGCGGCTGTGTTGAGTCAGCGCGTGGCCATGCACGCGAGTGCTGGGGGGTATGGGGGCAAGGGGGAGGAAGGGGTCAGCGGGATGGGGCGTGATCTTCGCCGCAACGACGACACCAGCAGCAACCTCCCGGCTTCCTGCAACCCCAATCGTTTGAAACGCAAACCCTCCATAGCTGCCACCCTCGTCCCCACGCTTTGCCCTGCGTTCTGAACCTGTCCTGCCCCCTCCCCGTCGTGGCATCTGCCCCCCTCCCCCTTTTCTAGGAGAACGCCCCTCGCTCGGCCCGGCAACACATGCGCAACATATACCTGTCTCTTCCGCACATGCCCTGCCCCTTCCCCATCGTTGCCTCTGCGGCCCCCCGCCTTCCACCTCTCCTCAGGAGGACGCCCTGCGCTCGGCGCTGCAGCACATGCGCAACAAGGGCAGCTCGGCGCTCCCCCAAGAGGTGGTGGCCTCCCTTCAGGGCTTAGCCACAGGGGGCCCCCTGCGCGCCATGACCACCCTACTGGGCCCCGGCCCGGGCCTGGGGACGGGGGCGAGGGGGGGGTCACCCACCAAGCAGGCAGCAGCGCTGGGATGGGGGCAGGACACTCAGGGTGCGAGGCCAGGCCAGGGGCTGATTCCGGCGGGGCGGGGGCTGAGCCCGCAGCGGCAGCAGCAGCAGCAGGGAGGGGCCCGGTCGCCGAGGACCTCCCCAGGCGGTGTGGGTGGTGGCCCGGGGTCGTACCTTACGGCCATGCTGAGCCCCCGCGTGGGGCAGGTGGGGCCGGGGGCGGGCAGGGCGCGGCGCAACACGCGGCCCATGAGCGCCAGCGCAGGTGGGTGTGGGGTGTGGGTTAACGTGTGGGGTGGAGGGTGGGGCGGAGAGGTGTTATGCAGCAGCAGCTCTTTCACACTCAGCGCACGGCCCATGAGCACCAGCGCAGGTGGGCATGGGAGGGTCAGTGCCGGGGGCAGGGGCAAGAGACGCTTGTACACGCGCTGCTGTGTGTTAAGATGATGGGTACTGCTGTGCGTGGGAGGAGGCTGCTCCGTGCAACACGTCGGTCCGCACACAAAGCACACACAGCATCTCGCGTTGTACTGCTTCCGTACTACGCCTGCATTGCAGCCCTACCCAGGCTGCACGCGCAAGGCTCATACGTCATATCAACCAGCCTACATCCAAGACATGCTATTTCCGAACGGGGCTTGCTTGGCCTTGGCGCTGTGGTTGACCTATCGGTGGCTTGGCATTGCTCATATGTTCCAGAGCCATCCAACACGCCCCACATCCCCTGCCTTGCCCCGCCGCAGATTTCCGCCGTTCCCCCACCGCCGCCACCGCCACCTCCCCCTCCACCTCCCCCGACGTCCCCTTCGGCTTCCCCCCCGCCGCCGTCCTCTCCTCCCGCAACCGCCGCCCCGCAACCGCCAACCCCTACATCAGCAAGGGCCCCTACGCCACTTCCTCCCTGGCCCGCCCCCGCGACCCGGCACAGCACGACGCTGACGTGCAGTACGCCGAGCGAATGGACGCGTCGGGCGTGGCGGATTCGGCACGTGTCAGCGGGCGTTACAGCGGCGTGCACGTGGTGGCGGCGCCGGGCAGCCGGAGGGAGGAGGAGCTGCGGGGGGTGCTGCAGGAGGAGATTGCGAAGGAGGGGGAGCGGCAGGCGCTGCTGGCGCAGGTGTGTGTTAAGTGTGTATTAAGGGGTTGGGGGTAGGGGGCGGGCAGCCGGAGAGAGGAGGAGCTGCGGGGTGTGCTGCAGGAGGAGATTGCCAGGGAGGGGTAGTGGCAGGCGCTGCTGGCACAGGTGGGGAGAAGGGCGCGGCTGGTAGCATGAAAGCGAGAGGGTCCGGAGTGTGGGGTGGGAGCGGGGAACACGATGTTCAGGGCGTTTCCGGACGTGTAGGCGGCATCTCGGGATGCGCATTGCAGCGCGGCCGACCCACGCCGGCCCTCATCTGCAACCGACACTCCTCCCCTCCCCTTCCCTCACCCTAGTACTTCATGCTCAACGCGCCTTCCTCTCCCCACCCCCACCCCTTCTCCCCGACCCACCCACCCACCCCAACGCCAGGTGACTGACGACGCCGAGCGTGCCCGGCTGGTGAAGCTGTTCACGATGGAGCGGGAGGAGGCCAAGAGGCGCATCCTGGCACTCAGCAGCGCAGCACAGGCGGCCCTGTACCACTGAGGGAGGAGATAACGGCAGAGTGATAAGGCTAACGTGCATCCGGGCGCTTGCGACGCGGCGCGGGGCAGGCGGCCCTGTACCACTGAGGGAGGGGTAGCAGCAGAGTGGCGAAGTGAAGGGGAAGCGGTAAGGGGTTGGCGCGCAGGTGTGTGTTAAGTGTGTATTAAGGGGTTGGCGCGCATCCGGGCGTTCGGCAGCGCGGCGCAGGCGGTGCTGTACCTCTGAGGAAGAGAAGAAGGGGACTTAGAGCATCCGGGCGCTTGGCGACGCGGCGCAGTCGACGCTGAGGAGAAGGAGACAGGCCTGCCGTAGAGGGCTGCAGGCGCGGCAAAGGCACTGTTGCAGGGAGATCAGATACCGCCCCCCCCTCATTATTACTGTTGCAGGGAGGTGCGGCGGGCGGAGAGAGGGGGAAGTTGCTCGGTGCAGTCGCCCGGCGACGGCAATGGGGGGCTGGGGTGGAGAGGGGAGAGGGCCTGGGTATCAGGAGGTTGCTTGCGGCTGCATTGCTTGTTGCTGCGGGCCTAGAACGGGCATGCGATGCCTTGTGCCGATGTTCTGGGCCGCACGCGCAGCACACTTACGGTACGCCAACAAGGAGCCTGTTTTTTGGCCGAGGGGCCAGGGTGGCCAGGTCCTGGGCCGCACGTGTTGAGCACGTGTGTCAGACTGTCAGTAGGGCGCGTTTGGCGCTGGAGACATTAAGGAAGGTGCGCAAGATTTGTGATGGACTGGCTGCCGTATTGTACGGCATTTTGCATGACGAAACGACATGACGGGTTGAAGGTAATTGGACACTTGTGTAGGACTGCTTGTGATTCTTTTCACCACCCCAGACCCGACTAGTGTTCGTTAGTTTCCATTTCTATTGCAATCAGACCTTTCCTGCATGTTGCGGTTGGATTCCTTGCTTGTGTAGCTTGCTGATTTTGGGGGGGCTGTGCGACCAACCCACATCAAAAGGAAGCAAAGACGGTTGGAAACCCTGGTTGGAAACAGTTGATTTCTCGCACAGCCGGAAAGGCCTATGCTGAAGCTATTTGGTGCAGTATCCTCTTTGCAATGCGCCGTCCTTGATTGCAGAATGCAGCATAGAGCTGTCAGCTGTTGTACGGTACGAATGCATGGCTGCGTACTTGACAGTACTTAACGGTACCACGTGGTTATTACACGTGCCAGTGTCCACGAGTTCACCTGGCCCTCACCCCTCAGCCCAGCCCGCGTGTGGTAGGGCCTGGTAGGAGGTAGGTGGAAAGCTCTCTTGGGATGACCCTGGATAACCCCCCAAGGGCCTCAACTTCACCTACTTTGGACCAGGACCAGACAGGACCTGGTAGTCAGTCAGTCAGTGTTACATGGTGAGGGTTCTCCCCTCCACAAGTGCAACGACCCATGTACGAGCCGGAGGCTCAAGGGTCTCAAACATTGATACAGAACGTAGGACCTGGTAGGATAGGAGGTAGGTTCGACATTCACTTGGGCAACCCTGGATAGCCCCTCCTGCCCTTCACGCCACCTACTAAGGTGTATAATACCAGGGATCCCCTGATTAGTACTGAAGTGTAAGGTTAGGTACGGTTCATTCCGTGCCACCTACACGGTCTAGTCCTCTTGGCCAGCCCCTGCGCTTAGCGTTGCTCTGGCAGATGCGTTGGATTCCCCTTCACCGAATCCTGCTGCACGTCATGTCTTAGTACTGTTGTAAGTATAGGGCAGGTACGGCAGATGGACGCGGGGATTGTGGTGCGGTTGCGCTCCACGCAGTACGGAACAGGGGGAGCTCCCCTGGTACGCATGCAGGCTCAAAAGCGTGCATCTCGATGCCGCACAGGAGCATAGCCTGTCAGGGGGGAGCCTCCCTTGGCCCAAGTGCTTAGCCCTAGCAGGAAGAATACCATGTCACCACTGCCAAAATTCAGTACAGCAGCACTGTACCATCGCATACGTACGACGTACGACGTGCCTGTCGGTGCTGCGAAGCCTCCCGACCGCCACCAGGGGAGCTCCCCTGACCGCCATCATAAAATCACAAATATTCGTACGGTGTCCCCCTTGCCCTGCCTGTGTGTTCGCAGGCGCTCTCTCAAAGTTGCACAAAATTGAAACAACACACAACCAAAGCTACCCAGGGCTGGATCCTCGGGCCCATGCCCCTCGCCTCGCAACACACCAATGATCTCTGTACGGCAGTCACTGTGCGGCCGTGCGCGGGCCTCCCTGGCTGCCGTACAAGGGCCCCGCCTGTACGGCCCTGCTCCTCACACAACAGTGCCCAAAAACTGTAACACCGTACACCCCGCTTACGTGTACGCAACGTTGTAAAATTTCTTCTCGCTCCTTCTTGAAGTAGGGATGTAGTCACTCGCCTGGCTTTTTCTCCCGTCATGCAATCAATATGTAACGCCGCACGTGGATCTCAACCGTTTGCTATCAGCCTTCTGCCCCATCAACAGTCTCGCACACCGCCAACAAACCGAGAGGTGCACCTCACCCTCCCTGACACCCTAGCACCTCGCTATAACTCCCCGTGCCCCAGCCCCGGCCCACCAACACACAATAACGTCACATGGACGTCGTACCCGAGCACCCAATGCCAAGCATGATTGTTACCTCTACCTCCACCCCATCACCTTCGACCGTTATGGTGCGACCCATGCTACCGCTGCTGCTGCTGCAGCCACGCCCACTGCTCGCCCTGGGCCCCAGGGGTTCCTCGGCCCCTGGCCAGCAGCCGGGCCGCCTGAGCCACACAGTCGTCAGCAGAGGAGAGGTCTCGGGGCAGGTCGCCTGCGAGTGCGGGCCGTGCGGTGTGGAAGGGCGTTGGGATGAGGCATTCCGAGGTGGGAGCGGTGCTCGTATGGGGTGTGGAACGGTGTAAAGAAAATGCAACCTTGTGCGCTAACCCACCTCTGGGGTGGTCGCTGCACACGGTATCGGGCTCCAGGCCCCTCCCTGCCGTACTGATGTCGTACCCCGACGGCGTACGGTACTTTGACACCGTGACGCGCAGCCCGCCGTCGGCGCCGTCGCGGAGCGGGAAGTAGTACTGCGCGTGTACGGCAATGGCGCAGGCAGGACGGCAAAGGGGTTCGTTGGCAGTGAGAAACGAGTGCCTGCGCGTTGCACTTGGTCGGTGAAAGTGGCGCCAGGGTCAACTGTACGTGTACCAGTCTGATACCAAAGCCGTGACGTTGTACAACGGAACCTGGTCAACTGTAAGTTGTGTGTATGAATCCACCTGGTCTTCACGCTGCCGTGTGCACTGCACTAGCATAGGTCCTGAACCGGAAACGCAGGCAGCTGCAGCATTGGCATGGACCGCCAACCTGTACGCACCTGCAGCAGTTGGCACCCCTCTCCTCCTCTCCCCCCTGCCTTCAAACTGCCACTCGCGTGCACCACCGCTACGCGTTAATACACACGCACCTGCACCAACGCCCTGCCGAATGCACCTTCAGGCGCGCGCCTGCAGCAGCACTCAGTGGCCCACATCTCGTCCACCTACAATGACCCCCGCACCTGCGCCGCCCCCACACGTTCACACACCTACGCACCTGCACCACGCCCTTGCCGAAGGTCTGCTCTCCCAGCATCACCGCCCGCCCGTTGTCGCGCAGCGCGCCCGCAAACACCTGTGCGGGTGGGGTGGGTGGGTGGGTGGGGCAAGTTGCGATGAGGTTACCCACACGCGGGGCCATGAGGAGGAGGGTGGTGAGGTGGAGCCTGGAGCGTGACATCAATCATGGGACATGACGAATTTGAGAAGCGAATAGGCATCGAGGGAACCGCTGGGCAATGGATGCGTTGGATGCGGGTGAAAGTACGATTGCCCGGGTAGGTGACCGCCTCGTCCTGTGTGGACCTCGCGTTTCGTTACCGGTAGGTGTTGACGCCCCGGCTTCTTCATCTCCTAGCCAGCAACAGGTGGTCTTGCTCTGCCTCCAGTTTCCACGTGCGTGGACTAGCTGTTAAGACACACCATGTGAGCTGCTCGCCCCACCTGCTTGTCCGCCAGGTGCCCATCCACGCATGTGTATTAGCTGCTAGTACACACTCACCTCAAAGGCGCTGGCGGTGGACCTGTTGACCAGCAGCACCACCGGCTTGTCCGCCAGGCGCCCCAGTCTTACCCCCCACCCCCCAACGCGTGTATTAGCTGCTAATACACACTCACCTCTGACGCGCTGGCGGTGGGCCTGTTGACCAGCAGCAGCACCGGCTTGCCCGCCAGGCGCCCCAGTCTTACCCCCCACCCCCCAACGCGTGTATTAGCTGCTAATACACACTCACCTCTGAGGCGCTGGCGGTGGGCCTGTTGACCAGCAGCAGCACCGGCTTGCCCGCCAGGAGCCCCAGTCTTAAACACCACCCCCCAACGCGTGTATTAGCTGCTATTACACACTTACCTCTGAGGCGCTGGCGGTGGACCTGTTGACCAGCAGCACCACCGGCTTGTCCGCCAGGCGCCCCAGTCTTAACCCCCACCCCCCAACGTGTGTATTAGCTGCTAATACACACCACCCACCTCTGAGGCGCTGGCGGTGGACCTGTTGACCAGCAGCACCACCGGCTTGTCCGCCAGGCGCCCGGGGAGCTCCTCTGGGTCAAACGTATCCGCGGGCATGGCGCCCACCTGCGAGGGTGCACGTGTATTAGGGTGCGTGGTGTGTATTAGCGTTGAAGCAGGTGTGCGCTGGTGCGCAGAGGGCCGGGGAGCTCCTCCGAGTCAAGCGTGTCGGCCGGCATGGCGCCCACCTGCAAGGGGGGGCATGTGTATTAGCGTGCGGGGTGTGTATTAAGACGTCGGTGCAGTGAAGCAGGTGTATGCTGGCGCGCAGGGCACCCGGGGAGCTCCTCCGAGCCAAACGTGTCGGCGGGCATGGCGCCCACCTGCGATCGGGGCATGTGTATAACGTGCGAGGTGTGTATTAACAACTGGGCGCGAAAAGCAGGCGGGCCGGGGGAGCTCTTCCGGGTCAAACGTGTTGGTGGGCATGGCGCCAACCTGCGATCGGGGCAAGTGTATTAGCGTGCTTGCGCGTGGGAAGGTCCGGTGTGAACATGCATAACCACACGCAACAGTCGCGTAACTTAACACAAGCCAACTTCCTACATGCACTCACGACCTGTAGCTTATACACATCTACACCTTCATACACATGCACGCGCCTTACCCTCCAGTTGAAATCCACCAATTCCTCCTCACACCGAATGGTGGCCGCCACCAGGTCCCCACTCCGGAGGAACAGCGTAGACGCAGCAATGGCGTCCTCAAAGACACCGCCTGCGGATAAGGCATGTGTACCAAGCTTTGTGTTTTAGCAGGGTTAATATGTGTACCAAGCAGGGCGTGTGTATATTTTAGCACACGAACCGTTTTACCCACCCCAGTTGTTCCTGAAGCCAACCACGTATCCCGTGTTCCCGGCCAGCGGCTCGTACAGCCTCAACACCGCCGCAATCCCACCCTACCCCACCCAGGCCACCTGTTTTCCGTCCCTGTACTCACGCCCTCTCACAAATCCCATTACCCGGGTCCTTCAGCAGGGCTTTGATATACCGCTGTGGCTCAGCCTACACAGCCTACCCCGTTCCGCCCCACACCAACCGTTGCCCATTACCCGGATTGTTCCGCAGGTCTTTGGCACAGCGGTGTGACTTAGCCCACACAGCCCACCCCGTTCCTCCCCACACCAGCCGTCAGCCCTTTACCTCACCCACCGGGGTTGTTCCGCAGGTCAATGACGTATCCCATGTTCCCCGGCAGTGGCTCGTACCGCCTCAGCGCCGCCGCCAGTTCCGCCGTACCCCACGGCGGCCCACTGCTTCCCGCTCCGCGATCGCCCAACCGGGTTGCTCCGCCAGCCCATAACGACTGTAACACAGCCCAACGCGGTGGCCCACAGTCCAACCCATTCCCCTGCACGCACCCGCGCTTAACCCCACCCACTTTACCCCACCCACCGGGGTTGTTCCGCAGGTCGATGACGTATCCCATATTCCCCGGCAGCGGCTCGTACCGCCTCAGCGCCGCCGCCAGCCCCGCGGGGCTCTCCTTGCCCCAGTACAGCACACGCACGTAGGTGGCCCAGCGGCCGCCGCTGCCGGGACCAAGGGAGACCTCTGAAACCTGTTTGGGGCGCGGGTTCAAAGGGAAGGGGTGCTGCAATGACACGTCCCACGGTAGTCAGTACAGCACCCGGACGTAGGTGGCCCAGTGGCCGCTGCCAGGCCCCAACGACACGTAAGACACGTGGGGTGAAGGGGCAAACCATGCACCTTCCTCCACTTCCCCCTCCACAACCACGCCAACAACTACACGCGCGCCCACATCCACACACCCACTCGCCACGAATGCACACGCGCTGCAATAGCCACACGCAATAGCCCCCTCCCTCTCTTCCAAAGGATCCCACCCCGTCCCTCCGCTGGCCCCCATCTCCCATTCCCCCATTCGTGCACACACGCACACGTGTGCACGCACCTTGACGGCGGGCTGCGGCAGGTCCCTCCGCTCCAGCTCCGACACGTGCCGTGCCGACGCGTCGCCGCCGCCAGCCCCGCCCCCCACCCCCGCCGCAACGGCCGCCGCCTGCACCGCACCCCCAGCCCTAGCCCCCGCTCCCGCCGTGACACCCCCCGCTGCAGCTGACGCTGACGCAGAAGCCACCGCGCCCACAGGCATTCCGCTCCTCCTCCCTTCCCCTTCCCCATCCTGCTCCCCCACCCCCATGCCGGACACACTCCCGGGCCGGGGACCGGTTGCAAAGCCGGCTGCTTGCCAACTGCCAGGCACACCGCTGTGCGGACCAGGCCCTGGCCATTCGCTCCCGCCTTGAGAGGAGGGCGAGGAAGGGGAAGAGGCGGAGGGGGAGGTGGGTGCTGAGGCGTACAGGGGTGTGGGGGAGGTGGTGGTGGGTTGTGGGGGCCATGCGGAAGGCAGCCACTCCAGGGTGGCTGTGGATCCGGCGGGTCCCCTCATGAGGCGGTCCAGCTGCTCTGCGGGAACCTGGTCCGCGGGCACGCCGTCTGTGGAGGGGGACAGTGGTGGAGGGGGAAAGTGGTGGAGTGTGTGCTAGTAGGTGGGGGCGGCAGGCAGGCAGGGGTGCAATGTGCTAGTGGCGCGAGGCTGCCGTGTCAGTAGCAGAAGGAGTAATACACTAAGTAGCAACCCGGGTGGGTTTGGGCATTCCACGCGCTGCTGCTCACCCACCCAACCCCACCCCATCCCAACCCCACCCAGCGGTCACCCACAAGGAACAGCCTACAAAAGGTGAGCAGCGTTTCCCGCCGCCGGATTCCCTCCGCCTGAATCCGCGGGTGACCCAGCCAAGGGGCCCAGCGACCTCCGCTGACACTCACCCAGTCCCGGCCCCAACTCCCAACATCCGCTACCCACTGTACCCCACCCTCGACCCCGGCCCCAGCCCACGCGGCACCCACAACCCACGCCCCACCAATGGTAAGCAGCGTGTCTCCCCGCTGGATCCCCGCCGCCTCTGCAGGTGACCCGGCCAGTGGCGCCAGCACCACCCGCCCACCGCCGGGGGCAGGGCCGCCCAGCTCTAGACCCAGGCCTGGGGGGTAAAGGGGGGTTAGCCAGACGACATTAAGGGTGGGAGTTCGAAAGGGTTTGACCTCGGGCGCACTGCCACCAATGCCAGCATTCATGACCAACAGCTATCGTTACTACATTACACCGATGCGCACGCCTCAAGATTGAAGGAACGCTGCCACACCACGCCTGCGCACGCACGCACGAGGCGCTCACGAACCCAGGCGCGCGCACATCATGCTTGTTTTGTTTGTTTCTTCCATGATAGGATCCGGAACCCAGCACGTAAGGACCCGTATTCGAGCCAGGGGCCCATCATGCCACCCACCGACAACACAGGCCGAGCACACGCGCCGGTCGCGACAGCTTCACTGCGCAAAAAACGTGTCTTTCAAGACGCGACGCCGGCTCACCCACGTACTGCGCCCGCAGGTAGACCTGCTCGCTGGGCAGCGGGCGGCGGATGGCGCGGCGGAATGCGGACGGCTCCAGGAACTGCGTGTAGGGGTCTGTGAGGGCGGCCACCATGTAGGTGATGGCGTCGTACAGCTGGGCCTTGGACGGCAGCAGCCCGCCGTGAGCCTGCAGGCCAAGTTTAAATAAATAACAATCAGGAGAAACATCTGGTAACATTTATTTAGGAGGAACATGCGTGCGGGGCGCCACCATTGAGGTGATAGTGCCATACAGCTGGGCCTTCAAGGGCAGCAGCCCGCCGTGAGCCTGCGGGGGCGTACAAGGACACGAACGTGGCCCCACAGGGGCAACTTGGCGAACCGGGATGTCTGGTGTACCCCACGACGGCTGATGTGGGCTCCCAGGCGCTCAGGTGCCCAGCTAGAACCCATGGACAGCAACTTGGTTCGCTGCCAAACTCGGTAGCAAAGCTCAGTCCCCTACTTGCCCCGCTCCCACCCACCCACACCCGCCCGGCTGCCCCCTCCCCTCGCCTCCCAGGCTGTCGGAGTGCCTTCCTTAACCCACCTTCAGCGTGTGGAATAGGCGCTCCGCCCACTCCGCCTGCGTGAAGGGCCCGTTGTAGCTGAAGTGCTCCTGGGCGATGACCTGATGGGGGCAGGGGAAAATAGTCAGGGATAGGGTAAAGTTGTGGGAGGCCACCGTCGGAGTCGCACCCAGGACCTGTACTGAACTGCGTCCTGCCTGCAGCCCAGCGTCCGGTGGGCAGGTGTTCGGTCGCATCTCTAGCTCCTCGACGAGGAGCATGCCGCAGTGCGCGTTCGCTGCTAATCAAGCGTGTTGGCCCGTACATCCCGCGCTCAGGCGGTGCGCAAAGTAGCAGTGCGCAATGAGCATACAGTAGCCCGATAGCCATGTGTAGTATGCCAACAAGGAGCCACGAGCACTGCTGCACTCCGGTCCGGTCACACACACCCTGGGACCTTCAGGTTGTCAACCCAGAGCACAGTGCCCTAAGCACACACGCACCTGCCACGCGCTCTCCAGCACCTCCCGGTTCTCCTTGCACACCGGACCGCAGCGCTCCTCCTCCTCCGCCAGCCCTTCCACATACTCCCCGTAGCGCATCAGCCTGAGGCGAGGGGTGGTGGCGCAACGCGATGGGCCTCATGGGCGTGAGGACGCAATCGGCCTCAACAGGGACAGGCCAGCGGGCGTCAGGCCCGTATGCTGAGGGAGTGGGGAGTGAGGGGCTTCTTCCCACAGGACAGGGTTAGGACCATCAACGTGACCGGCCTTAAAAGTATTTGGTCCCCATACCCCATTCGGTACCGCAGGGACAGGCCAGCAGACGCCAGGCGCACGTGCTGAGGAAGTGGGGGGAGGGGAGATGGGCTCCGATCCACATCCACAGGACCCGGGCAGAGGCTCTGTTACACATGCCCCAACACCCGCAAATCCGCATTGCCCCACCCCATTTTGCTTCATGGGCCCCTCATACCATGCATGACCGCGAATGAAACGTGTCTAGAGGTAATGGCCTACAGGCTGCGCCCATGGGCAGCCATTCAGCACCAGCTGCAAGGCCAGCTGTATGGCAATACCCAGTCGCGTGTTCGTAGTGCAGCGCGAACGACAGCAACTGCCCTGCTTACGTCTCCATTCCCAGTCTTGCATCGTCCGTAAAGAGCGACTCCGTGTCGCGGTTGGCGATAAAGTCGTCATAAGCGACGCTGAATGCCTCATCGGCCTCGGCTGTACCAGGCACCAACAGCAGCGACAGGCTGAAAGCCGTTGGCACAAGCAGCTTGCCAATAGCTTGCTTGATCTGCTTGCATTTGTCCAGGAGGGCCCCTACGCCCAAGCTCCCGTAAACAGCCTTAGCATTGCCGTGGCTGTCAGTGCTACATTTTGCTCTGCATGTAGCCCTAGATAAAATCCTACGGTGTGCACGGGCGTGCGATGCGCCCGCAAGAGGGAGTTTGACTGGGTAGCGAACGCGCTCAGAAAGCAACATTGCGCGGCATTGCGCTGAACGCGGGTCTTGGTTGTGATCTTCCTGCAACAGTGATAAGAAGCTGTGGGTGGTGATGTTTGTTGCGGTGGCATGCTGCGGTGGCGGGCGTACATGCAGTTATGGCTAGGGTTTGTTGCGGGCCGAAGCATGATGGCACATGGATCCCCATGACCGCTCTGCCACGTGGTGTGGGCAAGTCCCACCTGCAACATCTGCAACCCAGCCTCAGATACAGTACTCGGCGTCTCAGCCGACGCTTCTCTGCTCGTACTCCCACGCTTGACTGGAAACGGACTCAGCCTGTCCGTGCGTCCGTGTTATGGCACGTGGCATTTACCGGGCATTGGCCCACCAGGTCGGGCATGGAGGTGACTGACCCACATCGACACAGCGACACCCCACACATGGAACATGTTGCTATGCAGGCAAGGAATCATGCTGGGAGGTGCTAATCGTGCCAACCCTGTCCCATTCCCGCCATCGCGCCACCACCGATTACTGCGCGAAACAGACCATACCTGCGAGCACGGGACAACGTCATACGACTTTTGATAACTTTTCACGAGGCGACTCTCCCTGCCGTTGCCGTCTTTGCAACACCGCAAAGGTCCTCCGAAAGGCTGTCACGATTGTCAGCGACTTCCTTTGGCGACGCTCAGCTACGCTCCCATCTAGCTGACAGCAGAGAGATTACAGACGCAGCTTCTCAGCTAAGGCTTGGCCTACCCTGTGGGTCCGAAACCTCCAGTCGTCGGCCCCGCGCTTTACCTGCCGGCGGCGTGCGTTGGTGCACCGACATGAGGCATACCGTTAAAAAGGTCTACGCGGCGAGCCTGTGGCCAGGAGGTGTAAACAGGCCAGGCTGCGGCTGTTTGCGGCGCGTCTCATGAGACCATTCTGCGAGGCGTATCCATTGTCTGGGCCCACCTACAGCCGGAGGAGGGGAAGGCCTTCCGGGCCGCCTGCCGCAACGGCCGACAGTTGTACGACAGCCTGACGACCCACCTGCGTATTATTCTGGGCCGGGACCCTGACCAAAGGGCACAGACGCAGTAGCAGCAGCAGCAGCAACAGCCCTCAGCCACAGAGCTGCGCGCGTCGCTTGGGGGTGTTGTGCGGCGCGGCGCCCGGCTGCGGTGGCTGAGGGTGTGGTTCAGGGATGCACGCGACGCCAGACGGGAGGCGCAGCTGTGAGTATGGGTTGGGTGCGCGGATAGGAGTTACACGGCATGAGCGCATGAGCCGTAGGGGTCCTGGGCCCATCACCGCAACCGCACTGGCCCCAATCCGGTATTTGAAAGTGACGTGAAACCGACCCAGGGAACCCGATTCTTCACTACCGTATGCGTGCTCAACAAGGCATGCGTTGAAGGCTGCGGCTTGCGTTGTACGGACTTCATTGTGTATGGTGTCACAGTTTTGGTCTATTGGAAGGCACCAGCACCGTGCAGTCGCACGGTATCGCCAAGGGGCCCGAGGCCGTTGAGGAGTCACTGCAATGGCCGCTAAGCAAGGCACATGGGACGCTCCCCACACGCGGGCTGCGGTCTGTGACATGGTGCCGACACCATCGTGCCACATGCGTCGCTCGCATTCAACACGTCGAAGGGATCGCCTACTGACTCCCTTGTTCGCCGTGCATGTGCTCCCTTGGGGCCTGTGCAATGGCTGCTGGTTTAGGAGCAAGGCTGAGAAGTAATGAAGATTGCTTGTTAGTTGAGCAAGGACTATGTCTCTTTCGCCCTTTCTGCCCAAGTCCCTGACTCCATGCGGACCATGCGTGTGCTAACCGCTCGGCTGCGGCCCCTGCACTGATACCCTCAGGCTGGCGGTGCTGGAGGCCTGCTCCGGGAGCCCCCGTGACCCGCCTGGAGCTGGAGGGCGCAGTGCCGCTGAGCGGGGCTATTGCGGAGGCAGTCGCGACCTGCTTTGCCCACCTGTCCGACCTAGTGCTGGACTACGGGCACCTCTGCAGGCCATCGGATGCGGTGCCGGCCAGGGACGCTGCTGCGGAGTACGACCACGGCTGCGTCCAGCTGCTGACGCTGTGCGGGCCGCGGCTGCAGGCGCTGTATCGGCTATGGACGTGCACCACTTTGTTTTCTTCGTGAGAAGGTTACAGGGGCTCGGAAGGCGGCGTCCTACATGGCCCTGCGCGGGTACGGCGCTCAGAGTGCTGGTGCTGCATGTAGCCGCTTATCCTGAGGGCCGCATCTGTGGGCGCTACCTATGTG
>BQMZ01000434.1:0-54331 GCA_036984285.1 Chlamydomonas sp. KOR1
AAGGATCCGCAGCCGCCGCCGACGGCGAATCCCCCTGCTGCTGCCCCTTGCCGCCCGCACACGGATAATACACCTGCTGCTGTTGCTGCTGCGCCGCCAGCTGCGCCAGCGCGCCCACGTCCACGCCCATGCCCGCTAGCGCCTGCGTGGCCTCCGCCAGGGAGGACTGGATGGCCAGCAGCACGGCCTGGGCTGCTGCTGGGCGGGGAGGAGACGAGGAGGGGGTGGTGGCGGCCTCCTGCTCCAGCAGCTGCTGGGAGGGGGAGGCGGGCAGGGACGTGTCCCCAGCCGCCGCCATGGCCCGGAGGCGCTCCAGGGCAGCCACCACGGCGTCGATGGCGGCGGCGGCGGTGGCCGCGGAGGCGGGGGCGGTGGGGGGCTCGTCCGCGACAGCGGGGGGTACGGACGCGTCGGGGCTGCTGTGGGAGTCAGTAGCTGCCACCTGCAGCTGCACTTCCGTTACCTGCTGCTCCTGGCCCACAGCGGGCACGTCCCCGAGGTGCTCGAAGAAGCTCTCCGTCTCCTCTGCGCTCAGGGCGGACACCATTAGCACGCCACCCACCGCTGCCGCATGGGCAGCAGCTGCCGCCTCCCCGTGGGGACTTGCGCCGCCGCCGCTGGTACGGCCGCAGGTGCTGGCACGCCTGCTCTCCTGCAGTCCCAACGTGTCCACCACCTGCCGCCCCTCGTACCCAGTCCCAAGCTGCCCCTGCCCCTCCCGCTCCTCCTCCTCCCTGTC
This sequence comes from Chlamydomonas sp. KOR1, assembly GCA_036984285.1. Lineage (NCBI taxonomy): Eukaryota > Viridiplantae > Chlorophyta > Chlorophyceae > Chlamydomonadales > Chlamydomonadaceae > Chlamydomonas > Chlamydomonas sp. KOR1. The sequence continues at coordinate 740 of BQMZ01000434.1, forward strand.
CTCCCCCTCACCCATTTGGTCCTGTCCAAACGACCCACGGTCGGGCGGGGAGAACCGGCTGCGTGGGTGGGAGTGGGACTGGCCCTGGTGCAGCACCGCCCAGGGGATGTGCTCCGTCCCCGCGAAGGGGTCCTCAGAGCGGGTCGAGTCGGGGGTGGGCAAGGGGGAGGGGCTGTCCAGGTGGTGCTGGTGTTGGTGCTGGTGTGCCACCAGGTCCGCCGTAACAGCGGAAGAGTCCGCAGCGATAGAGACGGCTGCAGCTTTCGTTGTAGGAGTAAGGAGGGATGATGCAGGGCCGGAGGGCACTTGGATGGGCGGGGGAGGGCTCACCTGCCCCGCGCTTGGAGCGGTGGCGGAGGTGGGTGCTGCAGGGGAGCTATGGATATCAGAGCCTTGCTGCTGCCGCTGCTGCTGCTGCTGTTGCTGCTGCGGTACAGCAGCCGCTGTCTGCGTGGTGGTGGTGGTGGTGGCTGCTGCTGCCTTGGCTGCGCCGGTGGTGGTACCAACAGCAGCAGCAGCAGCGCCCTGGTCTGGCTGCTGCACCCTAGCGCTGCCCAGCTTCCGCAGCAGCCCCTCCGCCGGCTTACCAAACTCCGCCAGGTCGCACGCCCTCTCGTACGACGACAACGTGGCCAAAGCCGTACCGTCAGCGCCAGCGCCGCCACCCGCCACCTCCACCACCGCCGCCGCCGCTGTCACGGCTTGTCCCCCACCAGGACCACGCACCCCTGCCGCACCGCCCTCCGAACTGCCCCGCCCACCCTCCGCCGCCATCGCCACATCGCTCCCCCTGTAACCCACACCCCCCGCCCCCCGCCCCAGCGAATCCACCACCTCTCTCTCCACCGTCAACATGCACGGGTCGTACTGCGCCCCCGGGTTGTCCCTGTGCCAGTTTGCGCACAGCGCCATGAGCCTCCTGCCCTCCGCGTGCCTCAGCCCCTCGGGCAGCTCCCACGGCAGCGGCCCGTCCAGCTTGGCAGGGTCCCCCGGGTGCATGATGCGCTCCCAGGCGTCCTCGCTAAGGGGCGCGGTCGGGGAGCCGGGGGCCGGCAGGGCGGAGGAGGCGGACAGGGCGACGGCGGCGGACACGGAGGCGCCCAGGGAGGCCACGGCGGAGGACAGCGCAACCAGGCGGCCGGCGCCCAGGCCCAGCAGGCCAGAGGGGTTCGGGGTGGGGAGGGAGGAGGAGGCGGCGGGGATGACCTCAGCGGTTGGGGAGGTGGCGGCTGCGGCGGTGGCAGCTACCGCGAAGGTGGTCAGCGACACGCGGTGCGGGCGCGGCGGGCGGCTGCATCCTCCGCTGCGGCCGTTAGGTCGGCGGGCAGCGGCGCGGCGTCAAAGACCAGCGGGGAGCTTCCAGCTGCTGCCGTGTCGGGTGTGTTGAGGTGCACCGGGATGGGGCCGTCCTGCCTTGCCGGCGGAGGGGCTGCGGCTGAGTTTGCATGGGGAGGAGGGGCTGCTGGTGCAGAGGTGAAGTAAACGGGCTCGGGCTCGGCCGCGTCCTCGGCAGGGGCAGGACCGACCACTGTGCCGGCTGGCTGGCTGCCATCCGAGTACACACCTTCGGCGTCGAATGTGGATCCTGCCGCTGCGCCAGTACCGCCTGTGCCACCGCCCTCCACCGCCACTAGCGTTCCCGTGAACGTGGCCTCGCCGCCAGCCACCCCTGCCGCTTGCACCTCGCCCGCAGCGCCAGCACCCGCCTCGCTCCCGCCGAGCTTGCCCTCCGGTGCCTGCTGCTCGTACTGCGCCGCGTAGCTGGCCGCGTAGTACTGCGCGTACGACACCGCGTCCGCCTCGCCGTACCCCTGCTGCACGGCGTACTGGTACAGATACGCGTACTGCTGGTAGTAATACTGCGAGTAGGACGAAGAAAAGGAGGAGCCGTCGGCACCTGCTGCTGCTGCTGCTGCTGCTGCAGCACCGCCAGCTGCTGCGCTGCCGTCGCACGACGGCTGGCCGCTGGCACTGTTTCCCGCATCCGAACCTGCCGCACCCCCGGCCCCACCTATCATGTCAGGCGTCCCTTCCCTCCTATCCCTCCCCAGCCCGGCGCCGAGGTCCACACCAACGCCAACGCCACTGCCAGCTTTCCCGCCTCCCGCAGCCCCTTCCTCCTCCCCCTGCTGCTCCTCACCCCCGTCCATGCCGCCCTCCACCTCCATCTCCGGCACCGCATCGCCGCCAGCAAACCCGTCGTACAGCGACACCGCAGCCCCGCCGTCAGACACCCCACGCTCCCGTTCGCGCGCCTGCCCCTGCCCTTGCCCCGGCCGCCCTCCACAATCCGCAGCGTGCGCTTCTGCACCATGCTCCTCCCTGCCGTCGCCATCACCATCGCCATCGCCGTACGCGTTGTGCAGCTGCACCTCGTTCGCCTCCTCGGGCAGGGCCCAGAGAGTGGGGGCCTGGTGCGGCCCGTTGGGGCTAGTGCAGCGAGAGTCTCGGCCCTGTGCCTCTTGAAGGTACGAGAAGGATAGGGAGTAGCCGTACGAGGGCAGGGCGTCGACGGAGGGCCCGCCGTTCAGCTGGACGTAGGGGTGCAGGGAGGCCTCTCCGGTCAGCTCCCCTGCTGACACGGACTCGTCCACCAGGGCTACGCTGGTGCTGAAGGCGGTTGCCATGGGCGGCTCGGGTTCAGCGGGCGGGTGGAGGGGCGTGGAATCGGGGGACTGGAGGGCTGTGGGGTGCTGTGGGGGTGACGGGCTGGTGTGCTTGGTGGGGTCCTCCGCTTTTTTGCTGCTCCGCGTTGCTGCCGGAGAAGAGCCACGAGTGGGTAAGCGGTCGGCAGCTGAGCGGGACGGGGCGTCGCCGTCGTGCGGCTGCTCCTGCTGCGCTGACTGCTCACTCCCTTCATCTTGGTTTGGGGCGGATGAAAAGGAGGGCACGAAGAAGCCTCCTCCGCCTCCGCCCACCGGCGGCAGTGGAGCCGAGCGAGGCGGGGCCGGCACGAAGAATGCTGCGGGCAGTCCGGAGGCGGATGAGGGCGGGCCCGAGGGCGGGAAAGCGGTCATGGAGGCGGAGGGGGAGAGGCTGCAGGAGCCTGACGCACTGGTTGGGGCAGCGGCAGGGGGCGTGGTGCCCAGCATGGCTGCAAGGTCGGCTTGGGAGCCGGTGAGGGAGGCCATGGAGGAGGAGACGGAGAGGTTCTTTTGGAGGGCGTAGCGCTGGGAGATGGGGCGTCTGGGGGTCAGGGGGTGGGGGCGGAGCGGGAAAAGGGAGGTCACGCGGATGCGGGTGCTGGCTGGGCTGGGACCAGGCCAAGAAGGGTGTTGCAGGCCGTGTGGGCGACCGTGTATGTCCTAGTTGAGTTGGAATGAATGAGCAATCTTTTGGCGTTTGTACTCACTTGCTTAGCGGCGCAGCAGAGCTGAAGCTCTCCCCGCTAACAATTGGCGGAGGTGGAGGGCCAGCCTCGCGAGCGGCCTCCTCCTCCTTGCCTCGCTCGACCCACCGCTTCAGCTGCACATGTATGCAAGAGATGTCGTTGACATGTTGTGACCCATTGGTCGTTGGGGACTGGGGCATCATGACACGCGCGACTGGCATAAAGACGTCAAAACCCAGCTGCCCGCGCACCTCTTGGCTGTAATACATCTTGTTTTCTTCGCCAAGTTTCGCCTGCTTGGGCTTTGAGCCCTTGCTGCTCCACTGCAAGAGAAAGGGCAGGTCAAAGCGGGTCGCACGATAACCCTTCGCATTCCCTTGACAGCCTCGGTTGCTACTCACTGATAGTGGTCTCAGAATGCTGAAAGGTGTTTGGGCATTTCCTTTTTGGCCCTTATCGGCCTTGGGCGCCATCTCTTTAGGGCTGCCCTCTAACGCGTGGCTATGAGTCAACTCTTCGGTTATACATTGTGCTGCTCTCAGTGTGTCACCACGGTACCTTTGGGCAAATCAGCACGGCCAGAGTGGCATATGCGTGCGTGACGCTCGCGCATGCCGTACCAGGGCCACCTGCATCCTTCTTCGCTTTCTTGCCGACTGTTGGCTACCTTACATGAATGGCACAGCGATCGGACCTTCGAGGCCGTTACGCTCGCTATGGGGCGTTACCTCAACGGCCCTGCCTTGCACAGCTCTCATCTCACTGGTGCTTCGCCGATGGCCCGGAGAGTGGGTTAGCTCGTCGCTTGCCCCTTGCCATTGAGCATAGCCACGCTGAGCCATGCCTGACACAAACGCGCAACAGCCAAGGCATCTTCCGATCACACCAGTAGCCCAGGTCTTTCACCGGTATGGAAGTGTTGTACTCCCCAAAGCATCGACGGGACGCAGGCGCCAGGGGAAAGGATTGCCCCCCACCACGTCAAGGGGAGGGCCTCCTAGATTGTATGCCCTGACGGCACGGTCCTCCGTATGTGGGGGCGTGGGCTGCGAGCAACAGAGTGTACCCCGGAGGCCCCGACTCCTTACCCAGCAGGGCAGCGTGTAACCGGCGTAAGAGTAAGAATTTGCGGTGTCACAGCGCACACTGGCACACAAGTACTACGTAGGCACAGGGCAGGGGATGCAGTAACGGAGCCTGCAGCTGTACGGCATTTCTGCACACGCGACGGGCACAACCAGATCAAATGCGATGAGAAGTGGAGCCATGGCAGGGCAACCTGTGTGGCGTCGTATCGCCCAATCTTTCGGAGTTCCGGGACGATCCCGCCAGTGCTTGCACCCGCTGTGCAAATCTTGCACTTGTCATAATACTCCTTTGTTGTTCTTCTCACATCCGCCCAGACCAAGCAGCAGCGGCACAGAGACTCAGCAGCTGTTCCGTAAAGGACGCTGGCTGGGGGACGAGGTCACAACGTCCACCCATTTCGCTTTCTGTCGACCGCCAGTTGGGACTGCTCTAGTGGGGATTAACATCGCACCAGCCAAGCCCATTGTGTCGCGGGGCATACCAGTAGGCTTCAGCAACAGATACCGCGGTGAGCTCCGTGTCTAGTGGCTGGCTTGCGCTTGTGCGCGTCACAGACATACTCGCTCGTAGTTATGCACTGCCGATGGACGAGCGCAATGTATTGCTCAGCGTGCTGAGGGTCGTTGCCTCGTTGGCTTGCCTTCCTCCTGCCTGACCCGTGGGACGGCCGGTGACACAGACGAAGCCCCGCGTGCGTCCTAGCATCTGATCCTAGCATTCTGAAGCGCGTGCTTTACCGGCACGCATACATGTGACAACGCACGACTTTCACGGCCATCCCGCTTTGCTGCTGTGCGCAGAGGCTTCCAGCGCAGACCGAGGAAGAGCCAGCAGACAGGCGTGGACGCCTAGTCCCAGGGCCTTAAATTCCCATTGTGGACGCAAACATACCCCCGGCGGGCGTACGAACGGAGAACCGTCTGGCGCCTGGCAACCATGGAAGCAGCAAACGCACCCAACCACGCTCCGCCCCAGCTGCCCTTGCCCTCGGCCCAGGATCCAATTGCGTTCTTGGCCCTGCCGCTGCCGCCCCACGCCGTGCCTTCGGCCGTGGAGGCGGCGCGGCAGCACGCGCGGCAGCTGCCCTTCCGGCACAAGCTGCAGCTGCTGTGCACCGCCGCCGCCAGCGGCAGCGAGGCGAATGTGGAGGTGGCGCTGGCAGCTCTGCAGTCCAGCGTCTTCCCGGAGCTGTTCCAGACCGTTGGCGAGGACACGTGGAGGTTCAGGTACGGCCCAGGGGGCCGCTGTGTCATCGACCCGGCTCTGGCCGCTGTCAAGGCTGGACACACGCACACACTCAGCCTTCTGGTTGAGCGCTGCCCGGCACTGGTACACCCCGTGGATGTGCTGGAAGCAGCGGCACGTGACTGCAGCCTGGTGGAACTGCAACTGGCATGGAACGCCTTTCGCGGAGGGTGCAGCAGCAGCAGCTTCTACGCCCCGGAGGACGTTGAGTACGTGCTAAACGCTGCGGCGGAGTCCGGCACGGGGGATGCCCTGGCCAAGATGGGATGGGTGCTGGCTGTGGAGGAGGGCCGCTGCCGACCTGGCTACCAGACGCTCCTGGCGGCGGTGCGGTCAGGGGACCCGGACCGGGTGCAGTGGGTTCGCGACAACGACGGCAGTTGTGACCTGGCCGGCAGCATCACTGCGGTGCTTGAGAGCGCGCTGCAGCACGCTGACCTGGCCATGGCGCAGTGGCTTGTGCCCGAGACGGGCTGCGACCTGTCAAAGGACAACGATGGCTGGCTGGGGATTTGGATGTTCTCCACACTGGCAGCGTCACGGAGCGCTGACGGGGCAGCAAAACACCGGTGGCTTCGGGAGCAGGGTGCCGTGATCATGTCACCTGAAGCGTGCGTGCTGGCAGCCATGAAGCGAGGGCATTTGGAGACGGCTCGCTACCTGTTGAACAACCACTGCCCGTCCATGCTGCAGCGCGGCGGGGTGTACGACAGCCTGGTTTCGGAGGTGCTCGGGGAGGGGGGAAGCGTTCCTATGGCGGAGTACCTCCACCAAGCGGGGGTCGAGTTCGACCTCAACGCGTTCGCACCAGCCTGTGCAGCAGGGCACCTGGACCTGATCCGGTGGCTGGTGCGCGAGGCAGGGGTGTCGGCGGTGGGCGGGTTGGCGCTGTGGGAGCTGATCGACCTGTGGCCCAGTGTCACACCCGCGGACAGTGCATCTCTGCTGGAGGCGGTGCAGCTGCTGGTTTCGGCCGGCTGCGTGGCGCACGGTCGGGACGTGGAGCGCACGCTTACAGTTGCCGCACAGCGCGGCGACCTAGCCCTGGTGCAGTACCTGCTGCAACTGGCGCCAGGCCACGTGCCGGGCAGGCAGGTCGTGACCGCCGCAGTGCAGGGCGGCTGCATAGCTCTGCTGGAGTGGCTGGTGGAGCAGCACCCAGGGTGCCTCGACAGCCTGCTGGGAGACAGCACATGGGCATACATGGCCGCTGCAAAGGAGGGGGACTTGGCCACGGTGACAGCGTTGCAGCGGCTGGGGCTGCCGTGGGGAGCTGGGGACGTGGTGGATCGTGCGGTGCGGGAGGGGTGCGAGGTGCCGGTCGTGCGGGGCCTGTGGGAGCTGGGGGCGCCAATGGCGGATCGGCATTGGGTGATGGACACTGTGTTTGCTCAGCAGCGCAGCAGGGGACGGCAGCTGAGCAGCGAGAGCATCCAGTGGGTCATGCGCCTGGTGGCCAGCGCGAGGAAGCTGCCGGAAGCTGCCGGACAGCAGGAGGGCGGGGCGTGAGTTGAATGGTTCGGGGGACCAGCGCGTTACGTTTTGTGCAGATTGCATGTTTGCTGCAGGGGGATGCACGTCGCAGGCCGTATATTGTGGGCGGTAGGGCCTGGGACTCTGAGCGGTAGGGCCTGGGGGCTGGGGCTGTAGGGCGGTAAGGTCCGGGTTGATACCCTGCCGTGTGCCCCCGAATCTTGCACTTAGGGGCAACCTGCCGCTAGTCACAATTTGGCGCTCTGTGTCTCATTCCGGGTGGTAGTGGCAGCTATGTACCTGCTTTGCACCACGGCGCACCTCCCCCGCCCATGCCCGAAACGCAGCTCTACTTCCTATGTGTCCGCTAGGGCAGATGTGTGCCACCGGGCGTGTAGCACGTTCAGCATGTGTGTGTGCAATTGAGCTGTGTTGAACTACCGTAGGGTCGTAGTTTGGGTGAGGGAGGCACGGAGGCTGAGACAGGGGGCATCAGGGGCCCAACCTTGAGCCAGTTTGGGCCGATCACGTGGCGACAGCTCTGCACAGCATTCACTGGGTCCTCGCATTAGTGTTCACGGACTCCCGAGCAGCAGCTCCAATGGGTCTCCTACTAACTGGTCCTAGTACTTGTGGCAGTACTCCCCAGTACGGCAATCCACATTGACGGTATATGTACATCATGTAGGGCATCGCAGTGTTGGTCTCCCTCCAGGGCCCAGCCCCGGTGCACCGTGCACGTTTGCGTGGATGCACGAATTGCACCGGTGCACATCAAGGAAGGGAACCGTGACTGGATAAATACTGCAGGCTAGGCCGGTGCGCAGGGGAGTCCTTGAGTGGGTTGGGGCCTCCCCCGAGAGGCGGGATGTTCTGCCCCACATGTCTGTAGGTGTCCATGGACCCTTATGCTTCACCCTGGCCCCTCTGGTAACCACTGCTTCTTAGTACTGCAGGCTACAGTGTCTACGTAGCACGCCCGGGGCCATCCACGGGCTGTAATGCGCTCCACGCGGCTGGCAACCTGCCATCAGAGCAAATTCCGTTACAGAACGGACAACCTGTTACCGTATTACATTCCCACCGTCCGATACCCCGTGCTGAAGGTACAGTACGGCACGCAGCGCAGGGCGCGCAATAGCCCACGCACACATTTGTCTTCGGAGCTTAGTGCCCCTTTCCACTGCTTGCACACTGCGGCGTGCACCGTTGATACGTACTTGCGTTCAAGCTTGATCGGATGCAGCCATTCGAAGCATTACCGCATACACCTGCCAAACGGAGAGTGTCGGAACCGTGTCGTTAGCGTAATTGGCGACAGAGTTCATGCTACATCCAACCTGGGTAGTTACAAAACGCACCACTGCCCACCAGACGTTTAAACGCGTACAAAAATTGGCTTGAATATGGACACAGAGACAACCTTTAAACCCTGCACAAGCATCCAGCGCACCCATCCACGGCACCACCTCACGCCCCAACCTGCCGCAGCTCAACCCACCCGGAACCCCCGCCACCCCCACGCGCCAAACCCAGCCACCGTGACCACCACCCGCCTTCCCCACCTCCACCCCGCCCCTGCTCCTCCCACCCCCCCTGCTACCCAACCCCTCCTCCTGGTCCCTGCCACCACCCTGCTCCAACAAAGCCCTCTCTTCACCCTCCTCCCCCTCCTGCCTATCCGCCCCTGTGCCCTCCGCTTCCTGCCCTTCCAGTTGTTGTTCCTGGCCTTCCTCCCCTTCATGTCCCTGTTGTTGTCCCTCCGCTGGCTCCAGCATGGCCTGAATCTCCAGCAGCGTGCGGCCGTTGGTCTCGGGCAGGTAGGCCCACACGTAGGCGCCAGAGGCGAGGGAGATGCCTCCGAACAGCAGGAACACGTAGCGGCCTAGCGCCTCCTCCAGGCTCAAAAACACCATGTTGATGATGGCACCTGTGCAGGGGCGGGGCAGATATGATTGTATTTTACGGCAACTTGTCAACAGTCGAACAGCACGAACACATCGCAGCCCAGCGTTAAGGGACTGACGTCAGCCCCTGACATGAAGTTAATCAGTCAACCCCTGGCTGAAAAGCACCACGTTGACACCAGCGCCGGGAGGGAGAGCGGGACGGATTTGAGATTATCCTACTGGTAATGCTGTAACAGTGAACATGCGGAACACGTGGCGGCCTAAGGCCTCCTCTAGACTCGGTTGACACGGTCCCGTGCTCGCCTAAATGTGAAGGTCCCTGCCCCGTTAACCCACCAGTGAGGAACAGCAGGCCGGTCGCTGCGGCAGTGGCCGCCGACTTGGCGGTCATGCTGAAGAGCTCCGACACAACCACCTGGGGAGCGACCGGGAGGTGGATGCGGGAGTGGGGTGGCGGGTGGTGTACACGTGGCACCGCGTGGGTGCAAAGCGCCAGAACGCACGCGCTCCGCCGGACGGTGAATCTCTGACAGCATGTGCCTTTTCGGTGCACACCGCCCCCTACCACCCGCCGCACCACTACGCACAGCCGTACACAAACGCTTACCCAGGAGAGCCCCGCCCACGGCAGACTGAAGCACAGTGCAAAGGCGCACATGACGGCCAGCAGCAGCGCCGTGCTGCCCAACCCCACACAAGGCATTTTACTCGCAGCGGCTTTGACGCACGAACGAACACAACCGCCAACCCGACCGTCTCCTGTTCATCCGCGTCATACCACAACGGTAGTTTCCATGATATCGACACTGCAGCAACAGCACAACGACTTACCCAGTACAGGCCGGCCCAGGACAGACTGAAGCACAGCACGAAGGCGCACATGGCAGCCAGCAGCAGCGCCGTGCTGCCAGCCGCCGCCGCCAGCGTCACGCAGGCCAGGGCGGCGCCGCACGCCAGGCTGCCCGCGATCAGCAGAGGGCGCCGACCGAAGCGGTCCACCGTCAGCATGGCTGCGGGGCAGGGAAGGGGCGGAAGAGGGCGGAAGATGGGGCACGGCTCAGCCATTTGCTTGCCAGGCAAATGCAAGAGACTCGAACCTGAAGCATGCCAACTGTGCATATAGCAGACCCGGCCTCATGCCCCTGGGCAGGAAGGTAGCCGCCAAAACTCCTGAACCGCGGTGGATATGCCGTACAGCGCCGTACGCGCTCGTGCACATGCCGCCCGCCTCGGCCGAAGCCACGCTCCCGTTTAGCGTTACCAGCATTTGCACAACCGGCGAGGCAGTACAGGAACCATCAACACTCCAGCCCAAACAATGCCGTGCACGTGTTGTACGTGCCGTACGCACCTGTGTACACGCCGGCCGCCTTGGCCACCGCCACGGCCGTGGAGTACAGCACCGCCTCCTGCTCGGCCAGGCCCTCGCCGCCTAGCACAGTGAGCAGCTTGGGCGCGTAGTTGATGACAGCGGTGGAGGCGGTGGCCTGAAAAGGGTATCATGTGCACGATACACAGTCTTTATGGTACGTGTGTATTGCGTGTCAGTACTGGACCGTAAAATGTGGTGCTACTTGAGGCAAACACTGTTCGGGTTTCCGCCGCACTTGGGCGCGCAGTTGACGACGGCGGTAGCGGCGGAGCGTGTTGAAGCGGACACCAGAGCTACTAGAGCTACTTAGCCGATGTTCCCCCGCCTGCTCAAGCATCGCCGGCCCCGGCGCCGGCCGTAGACACGCGTGGCAGCATGATGAAAATGGCATGCAAATTAAAACCCTTTCCGACCATCTTGCAATGGGCACAAGCAGCTCTCATCCCCCCTCCTCGCTTTGCCACGTCTCATCATCCTCGCCCCCTTGTCCGCCCACCTGGTCAAACACCGCCAGCCGCATGCATACACGCCAGCATGCATACAGCGGCATGCCAACGAACATCCTCTCGAGACCACTCGGCATCGGGCACAATCAGCCCCTGCCCTGCTCCCTCCGCTGCTCAACTCTCCTCTGCCCCTGACACGATGCAGTGCGCAATCCTTCAAAAGCGCGAATCCCTTTTTCGCATTTTCCGCCCACCTGGTTGAACACCGCCAGCCCCAGCGCCAGCCACAGGGCACGTGCCTCCGGCCCGCCCGCCACCACGCGTATGTCGTACAGCGTGCCCAGCAGCGTGCCCAGGAAGTTGGCCTCCTCTCCTGAAGATTGAAAGGAGAGATCAGCAGAATGGAATGTCAACAGGATCCAACGTTATTGTGCAGCTGCATTAAGACTAGCGCAACGTCACGCCGTAAGATTGGGTCGACAAGGGCTGGCACGACAGAGCCTTGGCATAGCCCCAGGTACGAACCCCCGCCAAGGCAAAAGCCCAGGGAGGGCGATTCACGGTCGCACGTGGCACCGGAATCGCCGCGCGTCTGCATGGGGTTGCCTCCATTGACGCCCAGAGCACCCACCTGGCATGACCGTCGACGCCCTGGCAGAGGGCCGGGGCGCCAGGGGAGCCCCTCCTCCGGATCTGTCGCTTCTTGTTGTCCCCGCTAATCCAAACCAGGCTGCCAGCCTGCCGCTCACCCCCCGCCGCCCCTCAACCGCCTCACTGGCGGCCGCTGGGCCGCTGAGGTGTGTGTAGCGGTGCGGATGATGGTGCGGCGCACCAGGCGTGCCGTTGGAGCGGTTGCCGTTTCCGTTTCCGTTGCTGTGGCCTTCCTCTGCTTGGGCATCTAGCAGCCGGGTGCGTTCCCCTGCAGGTGGCAAGGCCAGGAACCACAGGGGTCTGCTTGAACGGTGCAACGGTATCGGAAAGATCCGCAGCGTCCTAGTGGCCTGAACGTACCGCTGTGCGCGCAGCGACCGTCCGGCAAAACTGCAAGGCGCAGCAAGTACACGCTGGTGAGGGCGTGTACGAATCCATAACATGACGCCGCCCTCCCCACGGTCACCACCCGACGACCCACAGATGGAACGAAATCAGGATTGATGGCTCAGCGCTTATCGTTGCAAGCAGGCAGCCAGCACCCCTCTCACCACAGTCCCGCTCGCTCTCCGCTCCTCCTCCCCCGGCCCCTGCCGCTCCCGCCGCCTCCCCGTGCCCATGAGACACGTGCTTCACCACCGAGAACAGCGAGCCGCCGCCACCACCGCCGCTGCCGTACAGCGGTACGACAGCCGCGGACTGCGACAGCGGCAGCGTGAGACCCGGAGACGACGCCCGGGATGAGGAGGCCCCAACCGAGGGCTCCTCGGCGATGGGCTCCAGGTGGGACACGGATACGGCGCTGTGGGCAGAGCGGTACGGTCCTGGCCCAGGCCCCGGCCCGGGCCCTGCTGCTGAGCTGCCAAATGCGGACCAAAGCCCGTGTCGCTGCTGCTGTTGCAGCTGCTGGTTGTGATTATGACTAAGAGTATGACGAGATGACCCATGGGTCGCGTGCTGCGCGGCCAAGTCCTGCTGTTGCCGTGCGCGCAGGATCTGGCGGCGGCGCTCCTGCAGGCGCGTAGGGGTTGCAAAATCAGCGCAGGCTATCAAGAGCAGTGAAACGCCTTCAGGCTATGTGTCCTTATCACTCGCAGGTGAGGGTGGCAAAGCTTGGCTCGGCGAATGCGGCAGGCGTCGTTGCATCAGCAAGAGAAGCGCATTAGGCGGCAGGAGTGATTGCCATGCTCAAGCCTCCATCCATGCTACGTTTCGCCCCTTGCCTACAGCCTTGTGCGGCCCTGCGCACACTAGGCCGCTTGCATCTGTGCTTGCCTACGCCAAGTACCTTTTGGTGTGAATGCATAGCACCGGTACCAGTACTCCTAACCATTCTCAGCCGGTACTCCCCTACCCACAATGACTGCGTCCCTGTCCTTCTCCACTGCGCTCCACAGCAGCAGCAGCTCGTCCTCCGCCGCCCTGACGCTCTGCTCGTCCACCACGTTGTCGTATGCCTCGCCGTAAAGGTCCTGCCGTACACATGTGCCGCATGCAGTACACACGGGTTGCGGTGCGTGGGACGGGCCTGCTGGCATTGCTGTAAGCGCTGCCGCAGAACTTGTCGCCCGGATCCTTGCTGTGCTTTTGATGCCTACAAAGTCTTCAAATCCCACTGTATGTAAAGACTATCGATCCTTATCTATGGGGAACACAATGCGCTGTGCAACTGCCTATTCTTTGCCCCACGCCTGACACGAATCGCTGCCTCTATCCAACGCGGTGTAACCCTATCGCCAGTGCTGTTGCCGCCGCTGCTGCTGCTGCTGCCGCCGCCGCTGCTGCCGCCGCCGCTGCTGCTCCACCTCCTCCTCCTACTCCAGCTCCGGCGGCTGGCCGCCTCACAGCCCCATGAAGCGACCGTGCCGGAAGTACCACGTGTCAAAGTCGGGATCGGGGTCGCGCAGGTCAGTCGACCGCATCACGCGCGCCATCACCTGGGCAGTCTCTGTGGTGGGGTAGAGCGGGAATGCCATGGAAAGGAAAGCCTTGTCAGACAGTGCAGTCACATCAATTACTGTGGGACGGGCCGCCGCACAGAGCATACAAGGCAGGCACAGCGCAGAAGGGAGCCGTCGAGGTAGCGGACGGGAACACAAACATTGCTCCGTGTCGGGCGTGCGGCGGTAAGGATGTGGCGGCGATAAGCCAATTGTATGGAATCAGGCGGGTGGCTGCAACGCGCGTGGCAGGTAACAAACCTACGGCCTAGCTGCCGGGGTGAGGCCGGTGTCTGGGCCCACCAAGGTGTCCCCGGCATGCCCAGCCGGCCACGTGAGGTCCCCGTGCCAAGGAGTGCTGTTTGCTGCACCCGTTAAGACTCCCCAGCTGCCGGGGTGAGGTCCGTGTCCTTGTGTGCTATGCGTGCATAATCAAACCCTCCCAGACCCCGGGCTGTCGTACCCACATGCCACCACATTCCCCACACCCCAGGCTGCCGTACTGCCCACCTGCCGGGGTGAGGCCGGTGTCTGGGTCCACGGCGTTGTCCAGGTACACCCAGCCGCCTGGGGCCGCAGGCTCCGTCCAGCCGTCTACAAGCCAGCCACGGTGGCCCTGGCCCCGGCCCTGCTGCTGCTGCTGAGCCTGCTGCTCGTCGTGGTTGTAGTCGTTGGAGTGCGGCGCAGGGGACGCGGGCGTGGCCAGGGGGGCGGGAGGCACGGCCAGCCACGAGTACTCGTACACACCGTCCCAGGGCTGCGGAGAGCAGAGAAATAACAGCATACTTGTGGTGCTTAAGCATGCCCGCACATAGCTCAGTACCAGTGGTCTTCCTGAGGACTGTTATATGGTCACGTTACGCTGTCCCATGTGCTGCTGGAGCCAGCAAAGCTCTTTCAGTGCATGTGGCGCAAGTGATCAGTGCACGTCCACATATAGTACCCGATGTCTTGCTACTCGCTGATCGGTGCATATGGCGTGTTATTTATGGAGTACCATGAGGTGAGTTTGCTCAGGTGCGTTTGCAAGAGTTGCGGCACGCATTTGGTTTGCCTGCCTTCAGGAGGAGACGACGCGGGACATGCCAACACCTCCGTCAAGACCAAGTTCCGCACTACCACGTCACGGCTTTGTGTTTAGCAGGGTTAATATGGCGTGTTGTCCATGCCCAAATGGCTCAATGGGGCACACCAGGGACGCTCACAGGGACGCTCTTGCATAGCCTCCGGATCATGGCGGGGTGTCCGGCACTTGCCCCACCGGCCCTCCATCATCCCAGCTGCCCTCTTGCCGCCCTTAACCATGCGGACCCACCTGCACGACGGAGTCGTTGCCTTCGTACTTGTCAATGAAGTTCATGAGGGGCTCGAGGGTCGGGAAGCTGCGCGGAAACTCGTAAAAGCACCAGCGCCCAGCCTCCTTGACGTACGTCTCGGCCACGATATAAACCATCGGGCTTGAGTCTTTCGCTGGCTTCTTCACCATCTCCGGGTAAGTCAGTGCTGACATGACATACCAGCAGTCCTCGTCTTGTGGGTCCTGCGCAAACGCCATGTCCACCATCGAGGGTTGGTGCGCCCCGCGCATCCGCATCTCCGCCTCCCACTTGCGAAGCAGCTGCTGCTTAGTCCCAATAGCCTTCAAGCTCTCCGGGTGCGTGGTGTCTGCGAGCAGCTGCGCGTTTCCGAGCTGCATGGCTGTGAAGCGGGCGCGGGCGAGCTCGGGGGGGCTCCGGGCCCACGCGCCCTCCACGATGGGCTGACAGCACTCCGAGAAGGCCAGTCCCGAGCCGCAAGGGCAGCGTCTGGGTGCTTCATCTTCCTTTGCTGTCTTGCGACGTTGCTGACTGGCAGCAGCGCGGCCCGAGGCTGCTGCCGCGACGCCGCCGGCGCTGGGGCGTTCCGGACGCTGACCGAACAGACACCGACTGGTAGAAGGGCTGCTGCAAACTCTTGAAGTGAACGATCGAATTGAATGCAAAGGTCCGCTTTGGCTGTGTGTGGCAGGGCCACTTGACCGAAGGTGAACCGCCGCGCGCATTTTAGAGGTTCCAGAAAGCTGGCAACCGCAACTTTGATGCAGAAAGATGTAAGCAGTATTCAAGTAAAACAATAGGACTTCACGCTTCACGCATGCGCCCAAGTCGGAGTATTCTCCAAAGCCCCATGCCCCATTTTCCTACCCATGCACCTTCGGCCCCATGCAACCCCAAAACCGTGCCCTCACCCCCCTGACTCCACCTCCTGACATCCTCCCAGCCACGTCCAATCACCCACCTTGCCCTCCACGGCTTGATACGCTTCCGCTCCTGCTCCGCCACGCGCCCTGCCCGTCCTTCCGGCCCCTCCTCTCCCCTTGCCGCTCCGCATGAGCTGCGTCAGCACATCTAGTGCTTCGTCCAGCCGGTGCCGTACAACCAGCCATCGCGGGCTCTCCGGCAGTACCCATGGCGCCGCCGCCAGTACGGCGCCCGGTACGGCAGGCAGGCCCACCATGAGGCGCCACGTGCCGGGGTGGCCGGACAGCAGCCAGTCCACCAGCGGGGCCAGCAGCATGCCCAGACACAGCATGACCTGTGGAACACAAAGGGTATATCAATTGAAACAAGGTTACGTTGGTTGCAATGTAGGAGGTATTCACAGCTTGCTTCCGTGACTTCACGCAGGTGTGTACCAGGCGCTTATGCGCCTGCTCGGTTTGCCCTGTTGGGAGTTGGCGGGTCCCAGGACCCGGCTAACGCGTCGGTTACCGTACTTAATTACTCGAGGAGGCGGAAGGGAGACCAGCCCGACCCAGCACCCTTGACTCAATTTAACTGCAACAACGGACCGTGCCAAGCAATGCGTGTCACGCATACCGGTGATGGCACCTGCAAATCCGTACACCCCCAACCGCCTTCGACTGCTTGCACCCACCTCGTCAGCTGCACCAGCGCCCTCCTCCTGGCTACTCATACCATGCACGGCACAACCGTGCAGCTCCAACCGACCCCAACCACCTCAACCCACCTCGTACAGCTGCACCAGCGCCCCTCTGCTGGCCGCCGGGGCCACCTCCGCTATGTAGGCGGGGCACACGGTGGCTGAGGCGCCGATGCCCAGGCCGGTCACGAAGCGGCCCAGCACCAACACCCTGCATTGCGGAACAGGAAATGGTAAGGGATCGATGACGGGTAAGGAGCCCAAACTGTTGGCTAGGCATGTCCAGGGGAGGCGCCCATGGCCAGGCCTGTGATGAATAGGCCCAGCACCAGAAGGCTAGGAATGGAAACGGGGCATGCATGGAAAGCTGCTGTGCAATAGCGCTCAAGGTGCTGGTGCCCAGTCCCGTCACGTAGTGGCCTCCTCCATGAGGAGCCCCGGTGTCGCAAGCACGCGTCCTCCCCGCCCACTTCTCCACAATCGACTACTCCACTACGCCGACGGATCCACAACCGACTACTCCATCCCGCCCATTACCCCACAACCGACTCCTCCACCCCGCTGACTCCTCCACCCCGCTGACTCCTCCACCCCACCGACTACTCCACAACCGACTACTCCACCCCGCCGACTACTCCACAACCGACTACTCCACTCCACCCCGCAGACGACCCGCCCGTGCAGTGTATAACCGCATGAGTGCTAGCAGTTCCGCAACCCACCATGTTTCCGGCGCGGCTGCCATCATGACCGGCCCCAGCACGAACGCCGCGCTGCTGAGCCCGATGGCCCGCCGCCTGCCGTACCGCGCCATGGCGGCGCCGCCGAGGAAGGTGCCGGCAGCTGCGCCCAGCTTGGCAGCGCCCACGATGGCCTCCGTGGCGGCGCTGCTGGCCACGTGCAGCTCACGCTCGATCTGCATTAGCGCGCCGCCTATCAAGCCCAGGTCGTACCTGTGGGGCCACAAAGGGCGGGAGTGGGGGCAAGGAACGATGAAATAGGGGCAGCTCATGATTGATTTGCAGCCGCGCGCCACCTGTGAGTCCCAAGCCGTAATTGTAGACCAACGATGATGAATTGGGTTTAGAGCGACAATAGGCTTAGGACTTGTCGGTATGGTTAACACACGATATGCATCAGCGCGGCGGTTTCAGGCCCGCGTCGTGCCGGAGGCCCAACAGGGGTGCATGGGCTCTGAAGCGAATTTGGTTCGCGAATTTAGGGGTCGCCTGCGCTCGTTTGCGTCAGCATGCCGCCAACGAGGCCCAGGTCATGGCTTGTGCAGAGAGCGATCAGCCTGAGGCCTGGTACGTGGCGATGCCCTCAGGCAGCCAAACGCCTGGACTCCGGGGTGAACCCACCCCCGACAGGAGGCTGTAGCTCACAGGGATGAACATGGCATATTTGAAGCGCTGGAGGGCCCAGGGATATGGATTAGGGTGGGATCTATGTCTCGTGTGCGGGACAGCAGGAAGGGGGGTGGTGTCGTGGCGCTCAGGGCCGCCCGAGTCTTGTGCCGTGCACAAGTCACCGCACAAGTGCAGCAGCAGGGTGAGCCCAGCCAGTGCACACACAGCGCGTGCTCCGCCGCTGACTCCCTACCATCTTCCATTCGGACCATACACCTACAAACCCAAACGTCTTACCCAAAGAGGAAGCCGCCCAGGGCAGCAAAAGCACAAGTCCGCAGCAGCATGACGGGCGGGCACGCAGCTGCAGGGTGGTTGTGCACCGCGGTGGGGCCAGAGTGATACCCCCAACACAAGGATGCTATGCATGATCGTTGTGCATAGTTGCTTGCGGCATGCAGGATGGATCAAGGCCCAGCGAGGTCGCCTGCCGCTGACAACATCTTTGCAACTGCTCGTCCACAGTGCTTGCGTCTTGGCCTGTACAGGGCGTCTTGATATTAAATGTTTTCTGACAACTGCATGCTTCGGGGTGCCCAGGTGTATGAGGAAATCGGCAACCCCAGCTGCATGAGGAATGAGGGTCTTTCCCTGTTTGAAACGGAAGACCAGCTCGGTCAACCTGGACGGTTCCGACCAGTACCATTGACGCAAAGTACTTACATGATATGAACGCGATCTAGGAGTGCATGTTTCTCTTGTTTTAGGTGACTATGACGACCACGACCGAAGTAGCGCAACCTGCAGAACAAAAGTCTATTGTACAGTAACATGTAGTCGCCTGACTGAAACAGTGGCAGGAATGGCGACGGTAAACGCTCTCGCGGAGCAGCAGCTGGTCGTTAGTATACAAGAATGCCTCTCGCTGTTTCAATACGACACCGCCAAGTTTCTCGGAGAGCGGCTTGTCGCACTGAGCAACAACGAGGTCAGGATTGCGAGGGAGCACGGCATCCCTTGAGGCTGAGACGCGGCGTCCTCGGTGAAGGACTGACCCCACCTGTCGTGCTGCCCACCTCTCCTTACAAACCACCCCTCCCTCAGTTCAACCAGCAGCTGCTCGCGACATGTTATATTCACGCCAACCAGTCTTACAGGGCGTACCATATGTTGAAAGGTGTGTCACCATCTGCGGGGCCCTGTAGGTTGGCAGCTTTGCAAACTGTGGCGGCACACCGGCTGTGGCGGCAGCGCGCACCGTCGTGTTGCGCGCTGCCACAATCAGCCGGGGTGATTCGGTGATGCACAAAGCAGGTCGTGGTTCGTGGGAAGCAAGCATGTCGGACTGGTATCACTGCCAACCCTTACGCTGCCTCACGCGACCCCCAGGCCACACCTCGCATCGCAGCCGGTACCTGCTGGCCGTTGCATGCGTCAACATGTCGCGGTACGCGGAAGCCAAGGAGGCCCTGCTGAAAATGGGCGATGCCGAGGTGGGTGCTAGCACACTAGCCAACCACCAGCCTGTCACCGCCTCCCACCACACTCCTGCCTGTGCAGTTGTGCAAAATAGCAGCGCATGTGCAAGCTCAGTGGCACATAACATGCACACACTCGACGCACCCATCCACAGATCCCCTTCGGTGCTGCGGGGCTGGACCTGCTGGGCAAGGTGTGCAGGCTGACCAGCAGCCACACCGACGCGCGGGACTACTACTACCGGGCGCTGCGCCAGAACCCGCTGTTGTGGTCGGCATACGAGGAGCTCTGCGCAGTGGGTAAGCAGCTGATGAAGTACGCATGTAGTACACCACGCCGAACCGCAAGGATCACTGCCGCTTCTCGCATCCCTGCCACCACACCCCTTCTACGTACCCCATGACGTCACTCCTTTCACGCTACGGAAAGTTGCCGTCACAAAGCAGTGCGCATGCGAGCGTGGGCGCACGGCTAATCAGCCACCAGCTAGCACCCACTGTTTCATCGAAGCCGTCATCCGCACGGGACTGCCACAACGCCAGGCTAATGCAGTCTTGCAACGTCCCAGAAACTCCACCCCGCATATGGTCCTCTTACCCTGCTCCGACCACGCAGGTGGGGACGAGGAGGCAGCTGAGCTGTGCAGCAGCGCGCTGTCCCCCTTGCGGTGCAACGCTGAGGGCGAGGGCGGCGGCCCCAGCCCCTCCACCTCAAGCCAGGTCAGCTCCGCTCTGGCGCACACACCACAGCACTCCCAGGGGCATCACCGGGGCCCGCAGCAGCAAGGGGCGCACGGGCACGGGCACGGGCACCACAGGAGCCACGGGCACAGCAAGGACAACGGGCGGACGCCGGCGCAGCAGCACCGACCAGGGGGGCCGCCCGGGACGAGCGGTGGCATGGGTTACGGGTTGCGGTTCGGAGGCGGGGGGAATGGAGGGGCTGGGGGCGCTCGGCCGGAGCCGGGGTCGATCTTCGGGACCGGGCCGGCGGGCACCAGTGCCATGGGGCCGGTGGCTGGGACGGGAGCTGGAGGGTACGGTGGGCCCCCTGCGTCCGCCGCGGGAGCCCTGTTCCAGACGCCAGTGCAGGGCTCTGGGGGACTGTTTGCGTCGCCGATCCCGATGTTTGCTGGGTTTGGGACGGGGATGCAGACCGGCGGGACGGCGCCTGTGGCGACCGGGGGCTTGGGGTCGGTGTTTGGGTGGGGGCAAGCGCCTGCGGCGGACGCGAGTGGCGGGGAGGCGGGCGCAGGCGGCGAGCCGCCGAGCACGGGGCCGCAGTTCTTCCGCTTTGGAGCGGCCGGCGGGGCAGGGACAGCGGCGGCGGGCGGCGGGGGCGGGGGCGGTGGCGGGGGTGGGATGGCCTTTGCGACTCCGCCCGTTGCGGGACCTGCGGCGCACGTGCCGGCACCACCGCAAAAGCAGTTGCCCATGGCTGGGCCGTCTGAAGGTAGGCCGTGAGGTGTACGCTGGTACCGCGAGCCGTGAGGGTTTGGCTTCACAGGGTCACCTAGAGAATGGGGTCGCCAGGTTGCGGTGCTTTGCAAACCGCTTGCCAATGCCCCATGATAGTTCACAAACTTGACAAATGTACAACGGAATATGCGTACGTCTGCTGTTCCCGCCACCTCATCACGCCTTGCTGCAGTGCCCTTTCCCGGCTTCGCGGCGGGGCCGGCAGGGGCGGGGCCCAATGGCACGGTCGGGGCTGCTGCAAGCGGGGCGGCGGGCGCCGGAGCGGGGGCCGGGGGCTACCCCCACCGCATCAGCCGTATGGTAGACGAGGGCAAGGTGAGGCAAACATTGGTGCTTGACCCCGTAGTGTGGAGCTAGCTGTGGGCGGTTTGGCTTTGAATGCGGGCAGCACGGGCAAGGGGGTTGGATGGGAGGCTGGGTGTTAGCTTGGTAAGCAAAGAGGGACACTGTGGGTTCCCACTGGCTGTTGGAAGTCACTGTCCAAGAGGGCAACACGCGAGTTGGGGCAGGGCATCGTGCGCGCTGGGAGGACCACGTTGGCGGTACCTTTTCTCACACCGATGCCTACAAGCTGTCTAACGAGCTGGGTTGCCCCCGCCCCCCATTCCGGCACTTCCCTTTCATGTCCAGGTCCGCAAGGTGTCCAACAAGCTCTTCTCGGATCCGCGGTCTAGCGTGCGGCGGAGCCAGCGGTTGGCGGCGTTGAACACGGCGGCGGCGGCGGCGACGTCAGGGGGCCACGGCGGCGGCGGTGGCGGCGGGCCCTCGGTGGGAGGCGGCGGCGGCGGCGGGCTCTCCACGCCGTACGGGGCGTGGCCTGCCACCAGCGTGCAGGGGCAGGCCAAGTCGGGGCAGGCGAGCTACGTAGAGGTGAGCATGTGTGAAGTACGAGGAAATCTAATGGTATAAGGCGTTCGGGACTGTCGGAAAATCGGAAACGCTGTTGCATGCAAGCAAAGAGGGAGTGCTCGTAGGAAAGCAACGGGTGTACACACGTCGACATAAACGCTGCGCTGCGAGCTGAAAACCAGCTGGCTGAAGCTGTGGTTGCGACCTGGTTCCAATGGAGGTGAGCTACATGGAGGTGGGTAGGTAGTCTTAGCGCTGAGGAACAACCTCATTGGTTCAGAATATTGATGTACCTGCACACTCTGGGGAGCTCCCCTGTGCACATTGACGGGACACGTGCCAGTCTGGAGGGTTCCTTAACGTCGCCTCCGGTTCGCCTACTTCTTCTCATACTTCTTATCCTATCATTGTGACCTTCGGGTATGTAGTCCGACACAAACCGGTGCTGAAATCTCGTGTCGGTCCTTGGCATGGTCGCTGCAAACGAACACTGATGCCATGCACACATACTGTAGCTCAGTATGCTACAGAATGGACAGTGTTTGGACAGGTAGGATGCAGTTACATCCCTCAGGTAACCAAGTGTCGTTGATGCGAGCTGCACACACACCATCGATCATGCGTGGTGACTGCCTAGTCAGCACACTCCCTCTTGCTCTTCGCCAAACCCGTACGTGCGCAAGGTGACTTCTAGGACACGTCGGATCCACCACTTCTACCTGACACTCACTTCTTCACCCCGTTACCTCTCCACTTCCCCAAGTATGCCGCAGGGTGAAAGCCAGGACACACACACACACACGTATCCCTATTGATCGTGTCCTAGCCGCCAGCACGCAGCGCCATGCCAACCGCGCAGCTGCATATCCGTATACGGTATTCGCCAAGACAATGCACCCCTTGATTTGGTTCGCCCCTGGCGAGATCATTCCCCGAACGCCCCAGATCCCCACGTGCCGCAGGACGACAGCCAGGACACCCCGGACCCGCGCGACACGCCATCACCATTAACCTGTTCGTACGACACGTCATTACTTGCCCATCTCCCCAAACCTGCCGCAGGGCGACAGCCAGAACACGCCGGACCCGCGGGACCCCCCGCCCGCCCCCGTGCAGCAGCAGCTGCACCCGGACGCCAAGCTGGGCCTGCAGCCGGGCCATGGGCAGGGGCAGGGCCACGGGCACGCCGGGCCGCAGGGCGCCGCCGCCGCAGCAGCAGCCGCGGCGGGCGGCGGCATGCCACAGCAGCTGTTCACCGCCTTCGGGGCGCGGCCGGGCGCGGCGCAAGCGGGTAAGACTCTCGGCCCCGCCCTACATTAGCCTTCTTGCGCATCCATTGCATGCAATATGAGCTGCTGGGCGCACTTCAACCGCGATCTTTACTTGCACTGGTCGCAAGTGGTGGCGCATTGCGGTCTTGGAGCGGCCACCCCCAAGGCCAGACACGGTCTTTAGGCTGGTGGCCCCTGCCTGTTGTACTTTGCCTTTGCCTTACTGTGCGCTCCGTTTCTTCCACCTCTCCTTATCGCAGCAGCGGGCCCCGGCGGCGCCCCCGTGTCTGGCGCCTCCGGCTGCCCCGAAGGCCGCGCCGCCGTCCTGCAGCTGCTGGCCCCCCTGCTGGAGGCGGTACGGCACCTGGCGGCGTACCGCTGTACGGAGGCCATTGCGGCGCTCAAGAAGCTGCCCATGGCGCAGTACCGTACGGCGTGGGTGTACTGCGCGCTGGGCAGGGCGTACTTTGAGTCCATCAACTACCAGCAGGCTGCGCAGGTGCGTGGTGGCTGCGATAAGGGTAGAAAGGCGTGGCTGACATGAGACGCAATGCACACGTCGTGCAAGCTCGACCGCTGCCGGTGTTCTCGCGCGCTACGACCGTAGGCCGCTACGGCCCACCAGCTGGGCCACTGTTAGTTGGGTGGGTGAAGACAGAGCGGCGGTGTCCAACAGCCCTCCACATCATACGCACAGGGGCACTGCCTGACCTCTCCCGAAAACTGCAAAGATCAACACTGCCTTTTCCCTCCAGCATCCCGACACCGCTCACCTGCCGGACCACTGCCGCATGCGTGACGTTGAGGTGTACCTGACCCGCCATCGGGCACACTGTTGCGCAATGCCCCCTTAGGGAGTTACCTAACGGTCACTTTTCCACTTGACATTTTGCTTCCAGCACTTTGAGACCGCCCGCCAGCTGGACCGGTGCCGGGTGGAGGACATGGAGGTGTACAGCACGGTGCTGTGGCACACCAAGCGCGACTACGAGCTAAGCCACCTGGCGCAGGAGATGGTGGCCACAGACCGGCTGGCGCCTCAGGTGGGGTCACCGCAGATGCCGAGCGGCGAAAGGTAGGGGTAGGGGCAAGCACGATGGCGGTGGGTAGTTGCGCTGCAAGCGCGATTGTGTCTAACCCACCTGACACAGGAGATGTTGACCACGGATCGAAGTGTGCCGCAGGTTGGGTTGTGAAGGGAACGGTCTGTGCCGGCGGGTAGACACAAGGTTGATCGTTAGTGTGTGACATGAGTATGGGGAAGAAAGGGAGCACGGACTGCCTGGGTCTTAATTGCATGTGGGCAGGCATGGGTTCAGCGGACATGGTTTGCAGACCCGAGAGCCGATAGGCAGGCACTCGACTCATGGAGGGAATGCATAGGCAGGCACGCCAGAAACAACATGTAGTGCGCCGCTCGGACACTGGCTCTTCTGCGCTTTCGCAGCATGCACGCGGAGCTTGCCAGACGCTATCCACCCGCCGGCCTGCCCAGTGACCGGCCTCCTTGTTACCCGTCCCTCATATCACTGCCCATGCCTTCTGCTACTCTTTCCTCTCCCGGACGTGGTGCGTCGTGAAACCTGCAGCACCGCGTTACTTGTTACGGGTGTTTGTCACCCCGCCCTCGCTCTGTGCTTGCTTTGTTCCCCCCACAGACGTGGTGCGTGGTGGGCAACCTGTTCAGCGGGCAGAAGGACCACGAGGCGGCCATCGACTTCTTCCTGCGGGCCGTGCAGGTGGGCGCTGCAGGGTTGTCCACTGCACACCGCCCAGCGGCAAGCACACAACGCGAACATGCTAAGCGGTTGCCTTGCGCACGGGGTTCAATCCGCCTTCGCTGGTAGTGCGCTTCGCAAAACCTGTACAAGAGCTTGCGCGTTGCGTTCCTTGGACAGGCGCATGCGGCGACCGTCACGTGGCCCCAGGTTGACCCCCCTTGATCTACGCCTACACTCTTGAGGCCCCTTCACTCCACACCGCAAACAAACTTGTGAACTGCACAATAGCAACACCATGATGTTGGTACCCGTCCTTGTCCCCGACAGGTTGACCCCACCTTCACCTACGCCTACACGCTGGCCGCCCACGAGTACTTTGCCAACGCCGACTACGACAAGGCCACGACTGCATACCGCGCGGCGCTGAAGCTGGACCCGCGGCACTACAACGCGCTGTGAGTCAAAGTGTTGCAATTTGGGGTGCGGAATGCAGGCGTAACGTAACACTACAATGCGCTGTGAGTGGGGTGCTCGTGCATGATCAAATGGACCCGTGCATGCGAACGTTCTAAATACCTCCCTCAAGACCAAGTTCAGTCCAACGACGGCATGGCATTAATATAGACCGGACCAAAGTGCATGCTGTACGAGGTAGCTTGCAGCTAGGACGCATTCTGTGCCGTGGGCAAAGCGGCCCTGTCAGTTAGCTATGTCAACCATTCCGTCCCTCAGACCATCTGTGCCGCCCTTGCAGCCACGGGCTGGGCCAGGTGTGTTACCGTCAAGAGGACTTCTGGGTCGCAAGACATGAAGCAGAACCACTTAGACGGTCTCCTATCGTTGACTCCTTTCCCCTGACCCACGCGCCGCCCCCCCTGCAGCTACGGTCTGGGCCAGGTGTACTACCGGCAGGAGAAGTACCCGGAGGCGCTGCACAACTTCCGCGCCGCCTCCGCCATCGCGCCACGTTCCTCAGTGCTGTGCTGCTACGTGGGCATGAGCGCCGCAAAGCAGAACCAGCACCAGCTAGCACTGGACAAGCTGCAGGTGCGGCCGATCATTGGCAGTCCATAACAATATTGTGTAGCATTTGGTGTTACGTGGGCATGAGCGCCGCAAAGCTGGAGCAGCACCATCTAGCACTGGACAAGCTGCAGGTGCAGGCTACATACTGGTTATGTACAATTATTTTATTTTAGAAGAGGAACCATAACAGCTGTGAGTTGACGTCACCTGGGCATGATCGCGTTGCTACTTCGGCCCCTAACCGCTCTCAAATTGCGCATGCAGCTGAACGGACCCGTACGACCCCACAGGATAAACACGGCTCAGGCATTTCCACGTCCCTTATTTGCTTACTCCCTGTCCTTCAGTTCCGCGCCCTTCCCCACTTTCTGCACGATTCCATGGACATGCATTGCCACGGCCAGAGCACACCCACGTCAGCCCAACGCGCACCACTACACAGTGCACACGAAGCCCTTTGCCTTCGCTCTGTCCTTATCCTCCTCCGCGCCCCCTCTCCCTCCCTTATTCCCTCCCCGAAGGAGGCCGTGGAGCTGCACCCGCACAACTTGTAAGGAGCACGACGCACGGGCAGCATTTTGGCCTGCCTACCCACCCTGCTGCCTTGCGCCTTTTCCCCCTCCACTCCACAGGAGGCCGTGGAGCTGGACCCCCACAACCCCCTGGCGCGGTACGAGCGGGCGGCGGTGCTGGCGTCCCTGGACCGCCTCATGGAGGTGAGCACACAGCTACACAGTGCATGTGCCAGTCTACTTCCAAAGCCGTGACGTTGTAGTGCGGAACCTGGTCTTGGTGGAGGGGTAGACATGTCGACCGTCGACTCCAGCGGCACAGCAGAACAAGTCAGTATATGTGGTATGTACGGGAGTTTGAGGCACACTGGGGATGGGACGGTGCTGGCGTCCCTGGACCGCCTCATGAGGATAGGCGCGGGGATATGCTGAGTTTCCATGCAGCAAGGGAGTCAGGGGCATTGGGGTTTGGGGCGCGGTGCTGGCCTCCCTGGACCGCCTCACGGAGGTTGGCGCGCAGTTGCGCGCTGAGGTCTGCAGCCACCCGGGGGGCCACGAGCCCACGCCGACCTCCCTGGACTGCCTCACGGAGCCGACGGAGGTACCGTAAGAGGGCAGACGTGCTGGGGCTCGCTGCAGCAAAGGGAGCCAGGGGCATAGGCCTAGGCCTACAGCGACAGCGTCCCAACGCGGAGCACGTGTACGACGGCCGTAAATCGGATTATCGGCATGCATGCTGGGATTCAGCAATGGGAGTTATAGGCATGAACATGGCCCTTCTCACCACCGTTTACCTTTCCTTGAGTTCTGCCTGAGCTGCAGGTGCTGCAGCGCATTGTTCATGCGTGTTGTTCATGCTCGTGTCCATGTGTCCTTCGCCGTTTGCCTGTTCCCCAGGCCCTTTCCGAGCTGGAGGCGCTACAGCGTGTTGCCCCCGGGGAGGCAAGTGTGGCCTTCCAGAAGGGCAAGCTGTACAAGCGCCTCGGCAACATGACGGTGGGTGGAGAGCCAAGGGAGGATGTCTGGGACCGGAAGAGGGGTGGGGCAGGACACGGACGCATGGCCGTCCAGAAGGGTAAGCTGTACTTTACAAGCGGCTCAACGACCTGCGATGTGTCGAGAAAGGGGCCAAGCCTTGGAGAGGGGACGCTCGCATCTGGCTAGGACTGGTGTGCAGGTTCTCAGGGTGGTTGGCAAGGTACCCAATGGTTCAGGCCGCGCTACCTCTGTACTGCCGCGTTTTGCTGTGGTACCGTATCTCGCGTGCAGGCGGGCCAGCAGCCGTCCGAAACGACCGTCGTACGGCGGCAGCAACTGCCGTGATCCCATACATCCCCTAACCCGCCTAACCATATGTGCACGTACGGTCACCTGCGCTTGTTTCTTCTGATCATGCCCCCATACCCCTGCAGGCCGCCCAGCAGTCGTACCAGGAGGCGCTGTCGTACGGCGGCGGCAGCTCCGCCGACGCCGCCCTCATCAAGGCGGCCATCGAGCGGCTGGGGCTCAGTGAGGACGAGGAGGAGGAGGAGATGTGACAGTGATGGAGGGGCAGGGGGAGCAGGAGGAGGAGGGGCTCTGACACTTGGCGCGGGCACTGGTGCTCTGCCCAACATGCATAGGTCGCCACGTGATGATGGGCATGGGCGTGGGCAAGGATGGGACGGAGCGTCTGACGTCAACGCAGGCGCGGGCGCCGTTCCCGAACTGCCTGTATGCTCGTGCAGCCCGGTGGCAATGGGACTGGTGGCGAGGACATTGACCTGATGGCGTGAACCTGTACGCGCCTGCCGAGGGCGGGCATGGTAGAACGGGGCTGGGGCTGAGCGGAGCGGTACACGGGGGCGCAAAGAGATGCAACTGACTTGAGACGATAAGGACGAAGGGGCGGAAGTCCTGGTGGATATGGATGATATGGGTGATAGGTCGAGAACACCAATGGACGTCGGTACACGTGAGATGGGACGGACAAGGGCGGTGTTTGGTCTGGACGGGTGCACACCCCGTCCCTCCGCGTAGAGGGGCGTGAAACACACTAGTCCGTGGTGCTGAGGATGCGCTGTGCCCCGCATGCTAGAGGGACAGTGGATGCGTTCTGGGGCCCGGGGCCAGGTGTACGCTGGGCAATAGGTCGTGGGCGTGTGGGTGTGCCGGGTAGACTGTGAGGG
This sequence comes from Chlamydomonas sp. KOR1, assembly GCA_036984285.1. NCBI lineage: Eukaryota > Viridiplantae > Chlorophyta > Chlorophyceae > Chlamydomonadales > Chlamydomonadaceae > Chlamydomonas > Chlamydomonas sp. KOR1. The sequence continues at coordinate 28,972 of BQMZ01000434.1, forward strand.
ACGACACTGGAGGGCTGTTGCATGGGCTACTGCATGGGACTCGCTGGCCCCTAGACATTGTACTGGTTGGGCCAGGATCCAGGAGGGCCCTGGGTTGGGCTGGGCCTGAAGACGCGTTATGGTAATTGTGCGCGGCTTACGTGGTTCCTGGCTCACGGTAGAGTGTGGCTTTGCGGCTTGAAGCGTACTGCGGCGTTGAGCGCGTGTGACGGCAGAGGTCTGGGAAGGGTATGGGGCTTTGCGCATGGACTGATGGGGGTTGCCGCTTGGGGGTACCCTGTTGGCTACCATGAGGGGTTGAGGGCGGTACCATGCGCCGGCAGGTGCTGCAAGGCGTGACGCTGTGCAGGGGAGCCCCTGACGCTGTGTGCCCTGGAAGCGTTCAGGCGTAAGAGCCGGGAAGCGCTGCACATGTGATGTCGAGTCGGGGTCTTGCGGACGCGGGATGGGGTAGGTACCGTGCAGTGCAGGGAGAGGCAGTGCCGGAAACGGAAAGGGAACACCCGGACACCACCCTGTGGGGCTCCCCTGCTGTGGGGCACTGCGTATGGTCTAACGTGGTACGGTGTGAAGTCCTCGGGAGTCCTCTCCAGAACGGAGGATCTCCTGTTTGGTTGTTGAGCATGAAAAGGGCCCAGCCGAAGGTGTACTGCCATGGCATCAGACACCCCAAGACGTGTGCAGCGTGCAGTGCAGCAGCAGAGGCACAGGCCACATGGGGGACAGAGTACGGCGGCGTTTGGAAGGGTGGACGCAACGGACCAGCGAGCTGTCTGAAAATAACAATCATATAGTTGCTTGTATATCATTTGTATCTGTTGGCAGCAGCATTCATCGCCGGCCTTTGAGCTTATGTGCAGCTGACCTGTAGCTACGCGACATCCCTAAAGCATTCTCACGGTCCTATAGAATGGAGGAGAGCGCACAGAGCGTATTCCTGAAGTATGCAAGCATTGGAAAGTGCGGAGTAAGTTCAGCGACGCATGGAAGCCGCACAGCAACATGCGGAATACTGGGCTAACCTTTGACACTTGCTGTCGTTCAGATCACACTAGCGAATGCTACATTAGATGGTGGAAAGTTCGCCAAGCTCTGTCGCGAGTCAAAGCTGATAGCTGGACCTCTGACGCCCATGTGAGTGTTCGAGGGCACACATGTCGTCTTGACATGGTCGATAACTTGCCGCTGCTTCAGAGAACATTTCACGGGCATACTGAGGGCCTATGTATCAGACTTCACGCTGACACCCTTACCTGCCTTTGTCAGTGCACCTGGCGTGGGTCCCACTCTGCTGCCTCCCTTTACGTACCTCAGGGATGTGGAGGCCATCTTCCTTCGTGTCTCAAAGAACATGGGCCGGATAAATTACGATGGTAAGCTGCCTTAGCCTTAGACACTGTGACACGAAGATCCATTAGCGTCTCAGACACGGGAATTCACGGGAATTCAGATACTTTGTTTGCTCGTGGCGTCGTGGGCCTGATGTGCACATCCTGGCCAGAGCAACACGGGCTACGGGCATTACAGGTCGACCTTCACAGTTCTTAGCACTTCAAGCGGCCTGTTAAGGCATGCACGGTCTTGTTTGTGCTCCATAAGTGCCTGGCCTTGCTGCTACGTGGCGTAGTACCCCACCGCCACCCCCCCACACCCCCGCCTGGCCCCTGTCCACTGTGCATTGCGGAGCAGGCTTTTCAAGAGCGCTCGAGGAGATAGCCGCCAAGAAGCGGGTGACGGTCGACGTGCTGTACGCCAAGATTGCGGAGGCGGATCCCAGCGCAGCCGTGACTAAGGCGGAGTTCGTACGGCACCACGACGACAAGAGCACGTACACGGGGGTGTACCGCCAGGGCGGGCCGCGGAACCTGGCCGGCGCCAGGTGAAGGAATGACTAAGCCACATCAGGCCAGCAGGGAACGAGGCCGTGGACGCACGCTGCCGCTAGGTGACTTTACATGATATGGGGCTGACCAGTGGGCAGGGCACTGAAAGCTGTTGTGGGTATTGTGGATGGGGTTTTGCGACGCAAAGGCAACGCAAGGCTGTTCTACTGCGGGGCAAATCAAGCTTTCGACGGGTTTTCGCATGGTTGGCATGGAGAAGGGTGAATTTTGCGAAGGAGCTGGCACCCAGGCGCAGTCGTGCCGGTGACACGTGTCAAGCCACGGCAAAGCGTGACCTGTTGCAGCGCGCGGGTCTTGCTGCTGCGTGCGGGATTAGCTGCAAGTCAGCACAGCGAAACAGCGAAACCGTGTGCTGCAGCGAGTTGGCGGCTGACGGCTAGGCGCATGATGATGGTGGTGGTGGTTTCCTGTGCGCCTTGCACTGTTCCCTCGCGCGTCACACGTGTGTGTCACTCTGTGCGGCATCTGTGCGGCAGCTGGGGCCTGAGAGATGGCCTGGCTGAATAACAATAAGCACCGAGCGACACGGATGCGGCAGCGCCTTTTTGATATGGCCGGGCTGCCGGCGTCCAGTGGTTATAGCACTGATCTCGCTGGGACTTGCTTTCTGCTTGCTTTAGTTGCTGACGGTACCGTATGCTTTGCGTGGGAGGTGGGACTCGGGTGTTCGTGTGCATCTTCAGGCCTCCAGCCATGGCAACAGCAAGCTGATTAGGAGAACCTGGGACCTGCAATTGATCTGGACTGATACGCTGGGCTATAGAGTGGGCTTCCAAAGCCGGTACGCGGTACGGTACCGTGTACCCAGGTACACCCTACGCTGCTGGTTGATGGTTGGTGACGGCTGTGCCGATCGGGTTGCTTGCGAATGAAGCAGTGGGCGCGAACCGGGGGAGACCCCCAGCCACATTACAACTGTCCAGGCGGCGGTCGTTGCAAGCCGTTGCCCTCAGTACCATTCTGCCGTACACGGTACACCAACACGCACGCACACTTGCCACTGGCGCCATCCCAGCAAGCAACCGGACCGCACCTCCCTTGCTTCGTCCACCCGGCTCCACATCATGAGTCGGTGTCCATGTCAGTCGCTACCGCCGCCACACCGCCGCCAGCAGCCAGCCCAGACCCCGCAACACCCCCCGCCACGCTCATACCCGTACCCTGCTGCTGTGCCCCGATGCCTCCCATCCCACCAGCCCCTCCATCAATCTCCACGCCGCCCACTGTGCCACCATGCCCTCCTCCCCCTCCCACCGCCGCACCACCCGCACCGAACCCAACCGTCTCCCCGGCCGCTCGCACCCCGGCCGGCGCTCCCATACCCCCCGCTGCACTAAAGCCACCACCCTGCGTTCCGAACGCCGCGGATGGCCCCGCACCGCCACCCGCCCCAACCTGTCCACCAAGCACGCCCACGGGCATGGCGGCAGCTGCCAGTGGCGACGGCGGTGGCGTGGGGGGGTGTCCGCCGGGAGCAGGAGCGCTGGCGGCGGCGGTGGCGGCGGCGGCGGCGGCCGCCTCCCTGTCCGCTGCTGCGGCCTGCAGGGCCACTGCTGCGGCCTGGGGCGGGAGGCCCACGGCTGTGGGGTCTTGGCCCTGCTGCATGAGGCTGGCTGCCTGCCGTACAGCGAGGAGCTCCGCGGGGCTCAGCGTGGCGGCCACGGCCTGAGGGGCCGCCGGGCACGCCATGTGTTGCCGTTGCTGTGTAGACAAGCTGTACATACATACTGGCACGTGTCAAAGGTACTGTCGTCAAACTCAGCCTGGCGCGGATGGCAAGTGTGGCGGAGCGCATCCGTGCTTACCGTACCAAATCGGCAACGGCGATTTCAACGACCTGTCACTACACATACCCCATCCAGTATGACCGCGTAACGCTATGCACTTGCTGTAACGCTGTGCACTTGTCAATGCCACGCACTTGTTGAGCCCAAGCCTAACCTGTGATGGCAGCAACTGCCCCATGGGCGGCGGCAGGGACGCTGCCGCTGCGGCCGCCTCCGGCGTCAACGACACACCAACCGGCACCGATGCCACGGAGGCTCCCGGCCCCGCCCCTGCTCCTGCTCCCGCTCCTGCTCCAGGCCCCATCCCAGCCCCAGCGCTGCTAGCACCCCCCATGACCGGCTGCTGCATCTGCGCTTGCAGCAGCTGCTGTTGCGGCGTCTGCGGCTGTTGCTGCTGCTGCTGCGGCTGCACGCTCTGAGGGGACGGCACAGGCGTGCCGTACGCACCTCCCAAAATGCCACCGCCGCCGCTGCCACCGCTGCTACCTCCCAGACCTCCCAAACCACCCAGGCCACCAGCAACGCCGCCCATCGCGCCTCCCGCCGCAGGTAAGCCCCACCCGGCGGGCGAGGTCGGCGGGGTGACCAGCCCCGTGTCGCTGGCCCCCAGCTGGTAGCCCCCGGCGTACGGGTTGTACCCACCGGCCGCCGTGCCGCTGCCGGAAGTTTCCGAGACTCCTGGTCCGAGTGGAAGAGCAGCCCGCCCGCCGTCGCCGGCCCCCCTGCCTTCCGTGCCCTCGCTTCCGCCTGGTGCACCTGTGGGCCCTGCACCTATCTCCGCTGTTGGTTTGAAGGCAGGACTAGCAGGAGCAGCACCTCCAGCTGCGCCGGGGGGAGAAGGTGTGGGCAGCTGCAGCATAATGGTGGTACCATCCGGATGACGGATGCGCGCGGTGGGCTGCACACTGCCGCCGCTCCTGTTACCTCCCGCCCCAGGTCCCGCTTCCCCACTGCCCGCTGCCCCGCCCTCCCGGCTGGGCCGCTCTTCCACATCAGACGGCCGCGCTACCGCTGCCCCTCCTTCTCCCGCAGCGCTGTGAGTCCCCTGCGTGCACTGCCCTGGCCCCTCCTGCGGGGGCTGCGGAGCAGGTGCAGCCTCCACAGCAAGCTTTGGCCCGCCTGCCGATGTTGGTGTTGCTGATGGTGGTGGTGGCGGTGGTGGTGGTTGTGGTTGTGGTTGTGGTTGTGGTTGTGGTTGTGGTTGTGGTTGTGGTGGTGCATCAGCGGGAGGCCCGGTGCTTGCAGGAGTCGCCGGTGCCACAGCGGAGGGCGCTGTTGGCAGGGTCGGTGCTGTGGCTGTTGGCTGTTGTGCAGCATCTGTGGGTTGCACGGGGGCAGCTGCACCTGACGCCGGAGCTGAGGCAGGCGGAGGCCGGAGCGTAGGTGACGCGGGCCCGCCGTACAAGCCCATCGCAGGCGCCCGCTGCGCAAACTGGAATTCGGCGGGGGTCTGGCCAGCGGGGGGAGCTGCAGTGGGAGCTGGCGACGGAGGCGGCGTGCCGGTAGGGCCATTGCCAGGTCCTTGGCCGGCTGAGGCAGGCGCGGCCTGGTGTGTACTAGGGGTGGTTGGTGCAGCTGCGGTGGGCCCGCCGCCACGGGGGCCGGTGCCGCCACCGCCGCCGCCGCCGCTGCCACGTGCCTGCAGCAGGCGGGCCAAGGCATCTCCCTCTCCGGCAGGTCCGCCGCCGCCGCTGAAGTAGTGTCCGAGGGAGGGCTCCCGGTCGCGTACGGAGAGGGAGGGGGCGGAGGGCCCTGCTTGGGCCGCAGGAGGGCTGGCCTCGGCGCCTGCAAGGAGCGGCGCAGTGAAGGGGTAGACACATGGTAGCGGTAAGCAATGACACCTTCCGGCGTTGTGAGGATGATCCGGGGAGCGGAGTGTGCCGTGCAGCAGCATGGATGAGGCAGCACAGCGTACGGCTATCCTGTGCTATGCCGCCTTCGCCAGTAGATGACAGGGCCTCAGCTCAGAAGGGTGTCTCGCGGTGATGATTGCACGAGCGCCTCATGGGTGCATGCTGCAATAGCCATGGCAGGCCCTGAGATCTCCCCGCGTCCCTTCCTGATTGGTGCCCACAACACTTCGTTTATCCCCACTTGCGCCCCCACACAACGCTTGCCTATCGGTGCCGTGCACACAGCAAACGCACCGGCCCCACGCACGTTACCGGTATCACCTGCGCCCGTGTCAATGTCCATGTCGGCCACGCCGCCTACACCGCCAGTCCCGCCGCCGCCGCCGCCGCCACTTGCCGCCGCAACCCCTGGCGACGCGCCTGCCGCCACTCCCATCGGCTCTCCCGTGGCCTCGGGCCCTTCCGGCGCAGGTGCTGCGCCCGAAGTTGGCGGAGCCGTTGTCGCGGCATCCGCCGCAAGCCCTTTGGCGGGTTTGACCTGCATGTGGTGCAGCACAAGGGTACCAAGCGGCGTCACAAGTGATGTGTAACAGGGCCTTGCCTGGCGCCAGATTATATAACAGCAGAGCGCGCTTGTATACAAAGTCAAAGGTCAAAGTCGGGATTTCGGGACAGACCACATCCCTAATCCACCGGCGGAGAGGCAACCAGGGCCCATAAGCCGGATTTAATCGATAGTTGATATTGGCAGCCGCGCAAGCGCGGGTCTGCCGAGATAATTACGACATGAGCGAGAACCTATGCCGGTAGTGTGTGCAAAGCACGCCACGGACCGACATGGCGACCTTGCTGCAAGGGGCGCCCGGGCGTCGGGGCTCATGCCGACCGATACTTTTTATCCATCCATGGACCCAAGAGGGGCTCAACCATGCACAACCATGCCCGTACTCCCACACACGTGGAGCACAGGAACACGTACGGCTGCCCCCAGTGCACCATCCCCTCATCACCCTCTTCCCCGAGATCCCGCTCACCTCCCAGCTGATCTCCCCTCCCGCAGAGCCCATGCGCCACCGCAGCGTACCACAGCTGGTCTCCGCCTCTCCCTCGCGCGGCCCCGCCGCCGCCACCGCTTCCGCCACCCCTCCCACCAGCACCCCCGTCCGACCCTCCGCCCCCAGCCCCGGCCTTGCTCGTTCCCCTGCCCCTCCTCCTCCCCCTGCTCCTTCCGGTGCTGCTGGTGCTGCTGCTGGGACGCCCGTTACCACAGCCTCTGCAGGCACGCCACCGCTAACATCACCAGCACCACCAGCACCTGTGAGTGGTGTCCCGCCCACACCCCCAGCGCCCTTGACGTCCTCCCTACACGCCACCAGCACCTCCGCCAGTAGCCTCTGTGCCTTCGACAGCTGCTCAATGGGAATCGTGCCGCTGCCGCTGCTGCTGCTGCTGCCGCTGCCCTGCTTCCCGCCCCCGTCGCCCGGAACCGCCCCGGTACCCTGAGGCTTGCCGCCGGCGCCGGCAGCATCCTCCCCTTCTGCCTCACCACCGCCGCGGGCCTGCTGACCCCCTTCCCTCCCCTCTTCCGTGCTGGCGTCCCTCCCCTGCCCACAGCTCCTCCACCGGTACAACCACCTCTCGCACCCTGCAACCCTGCTGCTGCTACCACTGGCCCCGCCCCCACCCCCGCCGCCAGCTTGCTTTTCTGACCCTGCGCCTCCCCTGTAACCACCTTGCCACCCGTGTCCACAGCCCCTACACCCACCGTGCCGCGTCCCCTGCCCCTTGACTCGCCCTTGCCCTTGCCCGCAGCACCCTCCCCGCCAGCGATGTGGGCATCATCACCACCACCACCATCACCCGGGCCATTCCCACCTATTCCCCCTCCCCCGCCCCCACCGATACCCCCGCCTGCAGGAGTGGTATCCTTCGCCCCGCCAGGCACGCGACCACCACCACCACCACCAGCTGCAGCAGCAGGCGCAGCAGGCGCTGGAGTAGGCGGCGTGTCGGTGTCGGGTGCCCTGTCAGGGGAGATTTTTGTACCCGCAGCTGTCGGCTCCGGCATCATGCTGCTGCCCTGTGCTCCCGCTGTGCTGTCGATCACGGTCGCCGCTGCTGGTGCTTCCGTAGCATTGCGTGTGTCTGCTGCTGCTGCTCCCTCAGGACCGCCTCGCCCAGCCCCCATACTGTCCCCATGGACCTTCACGCGTTCGCCTGCAGCGGAGGCAGAAGCACTTGGGGCGGGGGGACTTGGGGCGGCTGCGGCGGCGGCAGTGGCTCCGCCGGAGGTAGGGGCAGCAGCAGCAGCAGCTGCGGTAGGCGTTGCGGGCGTGGGCCAGGCGGCCGTTGGGTGACGTGGCTCCGACAGCGGCTCGTCTTGCGGCTGATGGATGAGCTCGTCAGCCGACTTGTCCGGAGCCTCCCCGACGTGGAGATGAGGTGGGACCGAGAACGATTGCAGCGGCGGGGTCGCTGCTGCTGCGGGACGCTGGTGCGATGGCTGCTGCTCGGGAGGCGTCTGGGGCGCCGGTCGGGCTGACAGTGTTTTCGGCGCGGGGGTCGCGGGACCCTCGTCAGCCTTTGCATCCCATCTTTGCCGCTGCTCATCATCAGTCGCAATAGGCTCCTTGACCTGCCTTCCTCCTACTGCAGCAGCTACATCATGTCCGGATGGCCGCGGCGGACTAGTCCTTGCTGACGCGCTCTCCTCTCGCGAGGATGTCCCTACCGACGCAGGCTTCTCCATCAGCGGCTCCATCTTAGCGGTATCTCTCAAAACTGTTCCTAAAGGCTTCGCGAAACGGGTAATTTGATCAGCAGCAGTGACCCCTGGGTCGGTCGACGACACCGGCAGCGGCCCGGGCGCCGTGTTGTGCCCGGGCCCGGAATCCACATCCATGTCTTCACTCATGCTGCGTTCATCCACCTAATCAGCTAGAATTCTTATTTCAGGGGCTGTGTCTGGCCGCTGAAGGCGTGGGACGGCAATGACTGGACTGATTAGGGCAGATGAGGGATGAGCGGATGACGCCATCTTGCAATGCAGGGAGTCTCCCCGATTAGCAAGCGACCCCTGTGCCACGTGCACCACCGCTCGGCCCGCTGTCTGGCTTCCGTCCGTGGACCCCGCCGCCCGCCCTTGGCCGTGAACCCAAGAATATCCCAGCTTCTTCCTGGCATGTCGATGGGCTGCAGTCTGTGTCCTCTGTGACCCAGCAGTATGCCGGTAAGCTTACTGTTGAAGTTAGCCTATCGGCCCTGGAGGACCCCACCCGCGCGCCAATGTGCGTGTCCGTGTCTCTGCTTACACGGGTCTGGACGCCACGCACTCACCGTGCGGCACGCCCGCACCTCCCCTCAACTGACCTCACTGCGCCCTGCCGCACGCACCACCCCACAAGCCGCGGGCGCCAACAAACGCGCCTCACACCTCCACCAACGTGCCCACGTGGAGCTGAAGCCTCCTCACCCCGGTCAAGCGGTCATCCCATGACAGGTTGGAATGCTGCAGGCGGTGCAAGGTGCTCCATGCAAACCACCACCTGCAAACCTGTCAACCTTTCCACAGAAAATAAAACCACCCAGCCCTTGCGACTTGTGCCCGGTTATGCTAGCCCGCTGCAGCTCCTGGCCACCCCACAGCTCGTCCTTGTCCGAATCAGCGAACACACCTCCATCCCTTGACATGGGGCTGGGCATGCAGCAAACGGACAGACTGCTCTTGGCCATGCCGTCGACTCCCGACTCGGTATGGCAAGTCTACCACCACCCAGAGCACGCCTCCCGCTCTTTACATGGGGCTGGCCGTCCCATAGTCCGACAGCGTGGCCTTGCCGTTTAGACTTCAGCGTGTTGCGCGGTTGCGATGCTCACCCGCGGGCTTCTGGCTACCGTACAACCCTCAGGATCTGCACCCAGGATCACGCCTCCTGCACCTCATGGCCGGCAATACGCCGGCGCCTCTGCTGGGTGGACGCATGCAGCCGCCAGTGCGAAGCTGCGCAGCGCTGGGGCCATGTCCGTGACCACCAGGCAGGATCATGTCAGTCACCCCTGCATGGACATGGGGCTGGGCGTGCCGTAATCCGACAGCCTGCTCTTGGCCATGCCGTTGGGCTGCAGCGTGTTGAGGTGCGGAAGGCGGTGCCCCGGAGCCAGAGAGTGCGAGTCGCTGCCGCTGACGCTGCCCCCTGCAGCAGGGCCGCCCAAGCTGCTGTTCAGGCCGCTGCGGTCGCCGCCGCCGCTGCCGCCGCCACCTCCATAGCCGCCAGCGGCGCCGCCAGTGCCTCCAAAGCTGGCGGCTGCCATGCCGAAGCCTGAACCGTCGAGGTTGGAGAGGGCGGAGGATGGGCGGGCGCTGGTGGGGTTGCTGCCGCCGCCGCCGGGGACAGTGAGCGGCGAGCGCGCCAGGGAGGACCTGGCAACGCGGTGGTTAGGAGGTGTAAGTAGGGAAACCACGAAGTTGGACCAGACAATGATGACGGGCCACAAATTAGGGGTCGAGGGGGGAGTATGCGTGGAGCGAGCGACATGTTGAAAAGCACCATTACGAAGCCTAGCGAGCTGATACCTGCTCTGTACGTACCTACCTGTACCTGCCAACTGCAGCTTCTTTCAGGATCCTTGCACAAACCACCTCACAAACACTAGTGCTCCGCTGTAGGAACATGCCTACAACTACGATTCTGTGGGCAGAGCCGCATACCCACCTTGCCACGGAGGCAGCCTTGGGCGTCGACGCCGCCGACCCCGAGGCCCCGCCCGTCGTCGTCGCCGACGGCGCCGTCAGCCCCAGCCCCAGCGCCGCCGCCAGCCCCAGCCCGCCGCCGCCGCCGCCGCCGGCAGTACTGCCCGGCGACATGGGACCGCCGGCGTGGCTGGAGGCGGCGGTGCTGCTGCGTGCACCCGGGGGCGGAAGCGAGGCCAGGCGACCTGGTCAGGAAGGAGAGGGCAGAGGGGTGGGGAGGGGATTAGCAGCGAAGCATGTGGCTGGGTGCGTGGACAAGTGCGTGGGCCTTGCGCTGTTGGCCTTCCACGGGCGCTGGCTGCGAGGCCGGTGGGCCTGAGGGGCCCTAGAGGGCGCAACAGCGCTAGCAGCAGCAGGGCGCACAAGCTCGGGACTCAGTGTGCAACGCCAGCACGCGCGGGCCTTGGGCCTTGTGTTGCGCTTGTGGTTAGCGGCAGGTGACACGTGTACCACAGGGCTACACGTTGCGCCTTTGAGCCGCCATCATCTAGAAGTTGGCACCAGCAGGACAGCGGCAGGACAGCGCGACAGTCAACAGGGGCGATAGGGCTGGCTGGGTGCTGGCTGCTGACTCCTGGAGCTCCACGTGGAGCGCAAGAGACATACACGCATAAGTGCCCCCAGGGCACCACACCGCCCCCCTTAACACTCGGTCCCGTTATGGACCCCCGGCTTTTGCCCACAGTGTTACACTGGATCGCACACCGGCACACGCACCCAGCTAAGACACGTGTGTCAGCCAGGTAGGCCTTGACCTCGTCAACCCTATGCTCACAATGCCCTCGTGCACGTGGTGCACCACCATCACGTTCTGTTGCCCCAGTTGATACACACTCACCTAGTACACGTGTATCCGCCAGGTAGGCCTTGACCTCGTCGATGCGGTGCTCCAAGTCCTGGGCCACGCCCGCCGTAACACCCAGATGGCGCTGGAACAGCTCCAGGGCCTGCGATCGAAGGGTTTGTTTGAGACTACAGTACGTACAGCATAGTATGTGCAAAGTAAGTGCATAAACCTGGTATCAATACTTAAACTCCGTTCCCACGACTCCCGCAGTTCCCATGGCGAATACGCACCAAGCCCGCCGCCCCGCCGCCGCCCGCCGCTCTGCTGACCTTGGTGAAGAACAAGCCTATCATACCTTCATACGGTTTATTACTGATGATGTACTTCCTGGAAGGTACTTCAATCAATCTATGTCCTGAACCCACGCACCCACCTGGCTGAATAGGTGCTGTGCGCTGCGGAAGTCCCCGGCGGCCAGCGCCACGTCGCCACGCAGCTTGAGCACCTCCGCGCCCTGAGCATGCAGAATGAAAACGATGAAGATGGTAGGGGGCACGAGGGGGCACGAGGGGGCACGAGGCCAACGAGGTGCCGTGGAGGCCTGGGTGCGTAACGTGCAGCAGGGCCCACGCACACGTACTTTTACTTACCGAGCCCAGGCGCAGCTGCACCTCCCGCCGAACCTCCGCCTTTGGGAGCCCTCATGAACTCCCTTGGCCACCCCGCCTCCAGCCCCCATACCGTAGCCCACACGCACCTGCACCTCCCTCCGCCCACCTCCCCTGACCAAAGCCCACACCCACCTGCACCTCCTTCCGCCCACCTCCCCTGACCACAGCCCACACCCACCTGCACCTCCTTCCGCCCACCTCCCCTGACCACAGCCCACACCCACCTGCACCTCCCTCCGCCCCACGTCGTCCTCGAACAGTTGGTCCACCAGGCTGCTCAGCTCGTTGTAGGTGGCCAGCGCGCCCTCCTGCGGGACAAGGACACCACACGTGGGGTCACAGAGGCAGGCGCAGTCGCGTGCTGTAACAAACACACATGCATTGTCGAAATGAATTGTCAGTTTGTCACACGCCGTGGGTCATGGCGGCAGGACCAGTCACGTACCATCGCCTTTACCAGTCGATTGTCACTATGTCGCAGTAGGTGTCACATGACGTGGGGTCACAGAGGCAGCCACGTACCGTGACTTTACCATCATTTCAAAAGTCACTTGTCGTGCGAAGGGACTCTGGACTACGGTATTGGCACTCCAGTCCGCTTCCTGTACCACTTGAGGTAACTCCAGCAACTGGTGAATGTACGGCACAGCGTTCACGGCACCCACGTGGTCTCCCTTGGCCACCAGGAGGGCTCCCTTGTCCTTTAGCGCCTTGACGTGGCGGGCGGCCGGCAGCCACTCGCCGTACTGCGCGAACGCCGACAGCACCTCCTCCACGCAGCGCAGCTGGTCCGTCAGCTTGCCTTGGAGACCTGGGACATGCGAAGCGTACCGATATGGGGTCAGCAGCGGTGCTACGAAAACAGCATGCAAAATTTGCGCGGTCGGGCTAGCGCCACCTTCAAATAGTACAGTTGGTCAGTCAGCGTGGCCTTCCGGCCTTCATGCGCGCCGGAAAGCGACTTGCATATGGCTGGCATGGGGAGCGTATTAGTTCTGGTGTCCCGGTGCAACCGACTCGCGGACTTTGCCCTGCATCCCTGCGAGGGGGCCGGGCAGAGCACCTTCCACCATTACTTCTTTACGCCGATAGCTATGGCCAGCCCCGTTAGCATGGCCCCTGCAGCCCCTCGCCATGCCTTGCAGCGCCAATGACAGAACGCAGCGCCCCCATGTGTGTAGCAATGCAGTTGCAAGGACAGAACTGCATAAGACCAGCATGTACTAGGAGTGGGCGAAGTTAATAGCATGTCTGGCGACTAGAAGCAAACAGAGGCAGGCTCCCGTTGTGTGTAATTCCCGCATGACGCCAGGCCTCACCGTACGCCTCCGCCGTGCCCGCCATGAAGTCCAGCGAGCGCTGCCACAGCGCCCTGAATGTGGGGTGGCCCAGCTTGCCCTCGCGCCCCAGTTCCGACTCCAGCCTAAGGGGGTACCACATGGGGAGGCGGGGGAGTTGTTGAGTACGGCGGACATGCTAGTTCTTGGTACCACGGCAAGGTGGGTGCGCACAGGTAGACTTGCTTCTCTGACACCCACCTGCTGCCCTCCACGTCAAGAACGTGGTTGAGGCAGTAGTAGGCTGCGTCGTATGCCCGCTCCGCCTCGGACGCCAGGCGGTGGACCTCCGCCTCGTGCGCGTCCGCCTCGTCCCTGGGCACATGTGTGTGTGCAAGCAACATTCTTGGCTTAGCGCTAAGACACATGCACCAAACGACATGTTCGGCGGCCAGGCGGTGCACCTTCGCCTCGTGCGCATCCCCCTCGCTCCTGTCCCAGGTGTGTGTTAGCAATAGGCTTGGCTTAGCGCTAAGACATATGCACCCCATAGACATGTTTGGCGGCCAGGCCGTGCGTCTCGACCTCCTGTGTGTGAAAGCCTCGCCCCCGAACCAGGTGTCCTATGACCGCCCGTGAAGGAAGCTACCAGGCCAACGCAAGGTGTTTCGTCCTCATGGCCCCCGTACTCTCCGGACGCGCTCTTCTGGGCCTGTGTAACTGTAACTGTCACTGTAGGCACACGCAAACAGGTGTCTTGCGCACGGACTTGTATGCCGGGTGCCTCACTCCTCGCTCCCCATGCGCTCACACGTGGTCATCCCTCCTACCTGTAGTGCCGCTCCTGCATTCGTAGGCGCTCCTGCTGCTCAGGCGTGTACAGGAGGTCTCCCCTGTCCGTGCGCCGCTCGCAGCGCACAGCCGCCTCGTCCGCAGCCCGCAGCGACGCCTGGCGCACTGCGGGGGAGAGCATAAGGCAGGTGTGGAACGTTGAGGTGTGGAACGCTGAGGTGTGGGGCAACGGTGCCGTAAGCTGCGACAATGCAGAGCAGTCCAGTCCGAGATAAGCACAGCTGCCGCCTCGTCGGGGGCACGTTGCTACGCACAGCACGCAGCGGCGCCTGGCGCATTGCAGGCAGGTGAGACAGAGGGGCACTTGTGGTGGATAGCTTTTGGTGAAGTACGACAATCAAGGTGATCAAGCGCCCCACTGCCAAGTGTCCGTTCCTGAGCCCGCTTCATTCTCATTTCTTCTGTTTGTAATTTTCTCTGCAAGTTCACACCACCCACTTGCTCGCACGCCCTCGGTCGCCTTGAGGCGGCTCTCCGCCACTAGGCCGTGACACTGCGCCATCAGCGCCACCACGCCCATGTCCGTGACCTGGAAGGGAGCGTGGGGAGGGAGGTGGTGAGCTGAGTGGGCGCAGAGGGCCCTTCCCGGCTGAGGGCACCTCCTCGAGTCACAGCAGCCAGTGCCCCCGGTACTGCCTACCGCACGCCGCACGCCGACGCGGGCTTGGGACGATGGTGGACACGGTTCCCACGCAGCAGACTGAAGGTAAACATACGGTATACTATCAGCATCGCAGTGTTACTACAGGGATGCCAATCAGTTATAGTGGGGGCTTTCCTGTGCAAAGCATGGCTAGTCGCTCAGCAGCACACCCACCGGGTCGATGGTGGACACGGTCCCCTCCCGCCCCGGCGCTTCAGCATCCTCCGCCTCCTCCGCCGTCCACGCCACAGGCTCCTGCACAAGGGGCAACACGCGGTGGTCAAACCTACAGTCCTCCGTCCATCACGGTTGTGAATGAACCAACAGACAATAGCAAGGGGCTTGCTGCTGGATGTTACTGTTTCAGGAGCTTGCGCCAGAGGTAGGGAGCATTATAACATTGAAGGAGTATTTCTTAATGCAGGGTGCTAGGTGGGAGGGGGTTCGTTGGTGCAGAGCACCACGCTGACGCACATAGGAGAGGCCACGGCAGGCTAGAGGCTACAGATAGAGGGGGAATGGGCCCCATCCGAACCGTTAGTAGCACCAAACCCTTCACCAGCAAGCCCGCTGCTGTGATGAACCACGGTCACCAGTGCCCAGGCTGCCTCTGCAGTGATGCAATGTCACCAGGGCCCAGGCCGTCGTTGCTGTGCTAAGCGATGGACTGGGCACCCACCTGCAGTCCTGCTGCCTTAACCAGCAGTCCTAATGCCTTCCTGGCGGTGGCTGCCGCCGCGTCGTGGTGTGTGCCAGGGGCAGAGGCTGTGGACAGCAGAGACTCGGCGCGCATCACCAGCACCTGTCCACGGGTAGAACGGGCGGGTGGCACGCACAAATACGCACAAATCATGTACGCTGGGATTCCACGGTCACGGCTGCAGGCGGCGCACAGCAGAAGCTCGGCGCGCGCCGCCAACACGTGCGGCGGGTGGCACGGAGTGCGGTAAGATTTTGGCCCTGGGAAGCAAGTCATGGACAGCAGCAACCCGGCGCGCATCACCAGCACCTGAAAACGCACGGACGCAAATGTATGCAAAGACATCATGTGGGTGCTAAGGCACCAGCATACCGGCAGCGACTTGGCTTTGGCTATTACGCATCCGGAGCGGTTGCATCTCGGCCCATTATCGGCACTTATGACAGCAGACTAAAACCGTCACTTTTGTCAACAGACTACACCCGCAAAGCGTTCAAGCCGCCGAGTACCGTGCTGTGCTCGACCCCGCCCTCACCTCGCATCGCAGCAGCGAAGCCTCCTCCGTGTCTGCGACGTCGGGGGGGATGGCGTTGAGGGCCCTGGGGGATGGGGTGCACCGACACAGGGGTGGCCGTGGAACGCACAAGTTGCGGATACCGACGATATGGTTGCGTCCCCGTGCGGCAAGTACAGCAAGACGTAACAGCCTTACCAATCAGTGGGATGTGGCGATGCAGGGGAGGCCAGCAGGGAGCTCAAAGGATACGCGGGCTGTGGTGATCGGTTGGCGTCCCAGCACACGGCCAGCAGCAACAGCAGCACCAGTCATGTGGCTACCCCCGCCGATCCAGCTCAGCAGCAGATGCTATCAAGGCAGCCACACGAGGCTGCCCCAAACCTCAATTACCGGTACCGCCCCAACTGCGACTTGCTCGCAAAGTGTGTTTCACTACACCCAGGCTCCCCTCGCCCCGTTTGACTCTCACCGGACTCGCATGCCGCAAGCAACATCCACAGCTTGCCCTGCCCTGACGCATCACCGCTGCCCGTCACCACCCGCCACATACACAGCTTCCACAATCTACATTGCCCCGTCAGCTGCGACCTCTTTCCCGCGCACCACACCACACTCAAAGCCAGTCCCACACGCCAACGACCGCTCCGTCCCCCTATCCATGTCCCCAACATGAAACCCCCTCCAACCCTCCAACCCTCCATCCCATTTTCCGCTCCCAGCTTGTCTCAGCCGTTGTCTCACCCACATGCCTTGGAATCACTCACACCTTCCCCAAATGCCAACCACGTTGAAAGGGAAGCCCACGACTCCCCTTCCTGCTTTCCATAGTCCGCCGCCTGCTTATCGCAGCCGGCCACCAACCCCAGGTGCTCAAGACCCGCCTGAACACTCCCCGAACAACAAACATAACATAATATAACAAAATGGTGCACACGCATCTGCTTGTCATGGTCCGCCACACGTCCGTCGCAGCCGGCCGCCAACGCTAGAGCCCAGCACCCCCCTCCAACGTTCGTAAGTCACGACTATAATAACGAAAGTAAGCACAAAACATCCTTCAAGCTTTGGGCCTGTAGCTCGTATCTGCCTTGCAATATGCTACTGTGTCCCCGCATCTGCATCTCTACACATCATCCCTACTCACTGCTTGACGTGGTCCGCCGCCTGCTTATCGCAGCTGGCCACCAACCCCAGCTGCCCAAGACCCGCCTAAACCTTCCCCGGAAGACGATCAACACACGAGAATGATGCACACATTTTTTCCCCTCACATCTGACGTGTTCCGCCGCCTGCTTGTCGCAGCCGGCCGTCAAACCCAGCTGCCCAAGACCCGCCTAAACACTCCCCGAATAACAAAAACAAAAACAACACAGCGAAATGATGCACACGCCTCCCTTGATGACTCACTGCTTGCCGTGGTCCGCCGCCTGCTTGTCGCAGCCGTGCCGCTGGTAGGCCCGTGCCAGCGCCTGGTGGGCACGTGGCAGCAGCAGCGGCTCCTCGCGCACAGCCACGGGCATGGTGCGGACCACCACCTTGGCGTGCCCCAGCGCCACCTGGGCCAGGTGCACCATGACCCACGGGTCGTTGCCGGACTGGGGATGGGGCAGGGGGAAGGGGCACGTATGTTAGGAAAGGTTGTTACGCCACCTTGGCGTGGTTCAGCGCCACCTGGGCCGGGTGCACCATGACCCACGGGTCGTTGCCGGACTTGAAGCCAGGAGAAGGGCAGGGGCAGGGAAAGCGTTTGTCAGGAAGGCGTGTCACACAGTCGGTAGTAGGTGCACACGGGTTGTCTTTAAAGCGGTTTTTAGGTTGTGTAGGTGGCAGGTGTTGGTTAACCGCAGGGTACAACACACACTGGGGTGCAACTGACGCCGCCAACGTGACACACCCGAACCCACCTCCATCTCGGCCGCAAGCTCCCTTTGAACCTCCTGCGGCACAGGGTGAAGCGTCCAGCCAGGCGTCGTACGCAGTAAATCTGGGACTGCCATGTAGGACACAGAGTACGACAAGGCCCCTCGACAAGACTTGTTTCCCAAGCCCTGCTGCCCAGGAAAAATTCAACACACATACCCAACCATCAGAGCGGAGCGGACAGTTGCAGTATCACCAACAGCGCTGACTCTCTGACTCTAGCGTCGCCGGCGCCTGTCGTACTTGCAAAGTACGGCTCCAACCTGAGACCCAGTCCTGTAAGTCTCGTCCTGAGGACAGAACCCGCTGCAGACACGTGACCGCACCCATAGCCTCTGTCGTGGGACACGGGCGCGAGCAACACCCCCACCTCCTGTACACGTTCATCCTGCATACGTGAACATGAACGGTACCGGTGTACGGCACATCCCGGCTCCCGCATGGCGTCACCAACGCACCTGCATGCTCGCCTGTCCCTGTAACAGGCTTATATTGCCTGCTTCCCGCACCGCATCCGCTACACACGTCCGTCCTGTGCACATGAACGATAGCGGTGTTCGGCTCATCCCGGCTCCCGCACCACATCCGCTACACACCTGCAGCCGCGCTAGCGGTGTGTCTGCCTCCAGCGCCTCCAGCGGGTCCTGGTCGTGTCCTGCTGGGTGCGCAGCAGCCCGTTGCCCGCCCGCCCGGCCACCGCCGCCGCCGCCGCCGTACCCCCGGCCGCCGTACGCCCCACCCGCCGGCCCGCCATACAGCCCTAGGTCCTCGTCCCCCAGCGTTGTGGGCTCCCCTGTACGGCGGACAGGTGGAAAGCATCAGCATTAGTAAGCCGTAAGGATGTTGCTACCGGTGCTGCGTGCCGAGGGCCACAGCTTTCATGATATACCCTTTGGTGGACCGGTAAGCAATTTAGCGTGGAAGTACGGCTGCCGCTACTGACGATGTGATACGACAGGTACTACTGTATTGCCGGACCGGGGTTCCCGGGTAACTCCAGGTGGTTAAAACATGCGGTACGTACAGCCAACCACGGCCCCATCCTGGCCTACACAAATCCACGCAACCCCTACGCACAGACGTGCGCCTGAATTTCCCATCCCGACCCGCCGTGTACACACAGATCTCCTTGCCACTGACCACGCGCCATGCATGGCCCCCACCATGCAACCAGTGCGCAATGTTAACCCCCAATCCCCATCCACCAACTGACCAACCGCTAACCACCCAGCCAACCTTGCTGCCCCTGCCCTGCCCCTGCCCCTGCCCGTCTCTGTCGCAACCCCAATTAAAGCTTTACACTCACCCACGTCCTGAGATTACGCCCCACCCCACCCCACCCCATCCACCCCACCCCAGCCCAGTCCGCTCCGCCCCCACCCACCGTCCACATCAATGACCTCCTCATCGCTGATCACACTGAACGCTGCCCGGCCCCCCCGCACGGAGCTGGCGGCAGCTGACCGTGGCCTGAGGTCGCCTCCCTTGGCCCCGCCCCCAGGCCCGCCCATGCGCGCCACCCGCTGCAAGTGCATGTTGGTCAGCGGGGCGGGCTCCGGCTCCGGTGCCGTACGCGCAAACATGCTGCGCGTGATCTGCGAGCACCGTATCAGGTGGAAGAGAGGCAAGAGGCGTTGAGTGCGATCTGGGTCAGGGGGAAGGGGATTGCACTGGGGGAAGGGGATTGCACGGGGAGTGCAATGGCGGTCGCTGGTGAGGTGAGGTGGGGTGTAGGCAGAAGGCCTTCTGGGTGTAGGGGGGTTGTAGGTGGCAAGGGCGGGAGGTCCAGTCGGCGGGTCCGATGCATATGGTAGGTCGCTGCTGTGAAGTCATGTATGCGTTGAAGCGGCAATGGCATGGTGGGAGTGGGGAGTGCGGGGGACCTGCCTGGGTGGGAGGCTCCTCGGGGGGCGCCAGCAGCGCTGCCTCCTCGGCGAGTCGCCCCGACCTCGGTCGCCGAGGCCCATCTTGGCTATAGCTGCTAGCCATAAGACCTGTCACAAGTTGATATAGTTCGGCACTGCTGCCTGGCTTCTTACAACACTCCATGGCACGTTACGCGCTTTACCGCGAGCGTCTCAGTGCTCATATTACCGAACTCAAGTCAGCTTAAAAGATAGCATATAATGTTGGTGCTCACCCTAGCACGCTTGCCAAGCGTAGCCCTCTTTGCTTTTCGAAGTCCACACGTCCGCCTAGCGTGCCCTTGCAGTGCGTAACACCTTCAATTATGCCATACTATGGTAACGATCTGTGTCCTTCAAAGTCAATGAACTTGAGAGGAGGAAACATGGACGAACGATGGGTACTGGACGCGAGACTGATAAGGGCCAACCCAGATCATGCCATCCCAGATCGACTCTTTTTTGCGCCTATTATGACCGCTCTCACATGTTACAGTAGAAGCCGAGTGCCATCTGCTTTGTGACATTGTGAGTCAGGTGATGAGGCAGCAGTACCAGCAGTACAGCAACCGTGGCACCGTTGCCAACCGTTGCAACATTGCTTACTCCGTAGACTCACCCGGAACACGACCTGCATACCTTTACACTTAATACATATCAACCCACGTGAACATGGGCAAACCACGCCAATGCTCGACCTCCAACACTACCTACTAAGCTCTTACCTGCTTTGCTGTGGTCTTGGCCCGCTTGAGGCGCAAGTATGGGGTTAGCCAAACTCTTAAGCTGCATGGCATGTGGCTCGCCAGGTAGAACCTCATCGGAAGATCAAGGCAAGGGGAGTGCGGACGCTCCATCATGGCTCGGGGTTGTGCCACACCCCTCAAGCGTGCAGGAGCCAGCACCTGCAAAATCACAGGATGGCACCAAGTCTTTTGGGCTTGCGCGTCTAGGGCAGAGCCCATCACGCGGGCCTTTCGTCCCCGCGCACAGCCCGCGTACACCCCGGCCTCGGCGTGGCACGGCCGAGGTTGCCAAGGTACGCAGCACTGCTGCAATGATCGAGGTTCTCAAGGAGCCTCCTCTCAGTAGTCATGGTTTAGTACTACGGAGTGTTGTCACGAAGGGCTGAAGAAGGGCGCGATGCCAAGAGTTCACCCTACCTTCCCTACCTTTCGCTACAACGCTAAGCCAATAGGTTTATGCTTCATTTGGCCCCCTGGATAGTACTGCTGTGCCTTGTGGACGCGGTTCCTAGCCCTACGACGTCCGAGAGACCACATCCTGCTCCCAAGCGTAGCGACGTCCCTTGGACATACCAGTAACGGGTGGTTACTTTCCCCTGCAGCTGCGGCGGCTGTCTGTTGCAGTGTCAGGGTCTGAGTCACTGCAGCTGCAGCGGCTTGTCGACCTGTTGCGCGTCAAGCTTGGGGCGTCCTTTGCATGGTAAGGCTGCTATCAAGCTGTCAACTAACAGGGCTCTCTGGCGAGCAATGAAGCTGCAGGATGTTGAATAATACTGACACACGTAGGACGTGGCACCCGTCAGCTACCGGTTCTCGCAGCCCCAGTAACACCTGGCATAGGAACCGCACTACACAAGTTGAGCGACCAACCCATGGTCCTGGCAATTCCCCATTGCTTAACCCATTAAACAACGTCCTCCGTTACCCCCGCAGCGTCGACGTCTTCGGCACCGCACGGCCATGCAGCTGCACGCTGGCCGCCTCCGGAACCATGGAGGAGGTTGTCCGGCTGGCCGTGCCCCGCCTCGACACACCTGCAGACGCCCGCGAGCTACAAGTCCTGCTCCCCCCGCTCCCAGCCCACAACACCAGCCTCCTCTCCACCAGCGCCTTCCGCACCACGCCCCTCTCCCCACTCGGCAGCTCGTCCCGGAACACCTGCGGAGCCGGCCCCGGCCTCGCACACAGCGGACTCCACCTGCACGACCGCTGCTCCCCGTTCTCCCCAGACGCCCGCAGCCACCTGGGGGTGAGCATCAGCGCACTGTGGGAGCGCCACTCCGCGCCCAGCGACCGCCCAGACCGCCTCACGCCCAGCAGCACCCCGGGGTCTCCCCTGATGCTGGCCCTGGCATCCCAGGGCGGCACGCCCCCCGCCCTGGGCTTGTACGGCAGCGCCGGCTCGCCGGCACGTGCGCCCGTGGTCCCGCCGTCGCCCGCAGCTGCCACACACGGCCTTCGGGCCCCACGGCGTGCGACATCGATTGATGCGCTGCCGAAGCACATACGGCAGCTGGCAGAGCAGAACGACGCGGAGCTCAGGAGCTTCTGGCTCGTACCGTTGTACGACAGCGGCAGCGGGTTGTACGGCGGGGCGTATGGCAGCAGCGTCCCGGCGACGCCGACGGGGGGATCCGCGCCGTTCCCGAGCAGCCGCGGGAGCGGCTGGGCTGCGGACGGGTGCGGGGCTGGCAGCAGCGGGGGCGACGGGAGCGACAGCGCCAGTGGCAGCGAGCGCGGCGTCGTGGGGATGCTGTACCTGATGGGCTCGGACGAGCAGCTGTTCCAGACCGCCAGGTGCGTTGTGCGCGGTGTTCTTTGCTGCCGCCACCACTTGCCGCCGCTGCTGCTAATCTCTCCTTACACCCCCTACTGCTAAAGCTGCTGCACAACGAGGTCTTTTGTGCCTGGTCCCGCTCCACACTGAAGTCTTGTACACCGGGCACAGTCAGGGAAACGATGCATGAGGATTTCATCCACCTCAGCACGACATGTCCATCCCATACTCCACACCGGTACCCAATTACGGTTGCACACTCCTCACCTGTTATGTTACATGGCATCAAAATCATCGGGTGCAACGGTACATCGTTGTCACCATACTTGTTCTGGGGTGCCCGCAGGGACACGCTGGAGCTGTTCTGCGGCTGGCTGTCGGACGCCGCAGCCTCTTGCCCTAAACCCCTGCTGCTAAACCTGTGGCACATAATGGACTATTGTCTCGCTGTCTTCATACGGTTTTACGGTGCCCGCAGGGACACGCTGGAGCTGTTCTGCCGCTGGCTGTCGGACGCCGTGTCGGAGGGCCAGCTGCGGCTGCTGCCCGACCTGCTGCACGCGCTGCAGCACGCCACGTGCCCCGACGCGGCCATCGCCGCTGTGCACACCCACCTGTCACAGTTCTTCACGCACCGCACGCAGGTAAGGGAGCTTGGGATCGGAGCCGGGGCTGGCATGTCGCAGCAGGGGACGCCATGGCTCACGCGTCATGCTCATACCAGCATCTCACCCCCTTGCACACCTCCCTGCGATCTGGCGGCGGTGCGTTGGCAATCGCAGCGGGGCCGAGGGCTGCGACGGGGGCGGGTATGGTCACCACGCTAGTGCCCCGTGTCTACATAGCGGTATCGTACATGGCGTACTCAACACCACCACCAGTGTCTCATGCGCCTGCTGGTCACCCTCCGATGTTGTCACATGCCCCCCTCCCATATGCTACCTTCTGCAGGGCATGTCCGAGGTACTCGTGTTGTCGTCGCAGGGGACGTTATTGCTCGGTCAAAAGCACGCCCGAAGTGCCTTCCCTCTGCACCCCATGTGCCACCTGCTGCAGGGCATGTCCGAGGTACTCGTGTACCCAGCCTTCACGTTGGGGTCCTCCAGCCCCAACGGCCACCAACCCGGGCCCACTGCCGACACCAGCACCAGCACCAGCTCCGGCCCTGGTTACGGCCGCACGGTGTTGATGCTGCCAAAGGAGGCGCACCGCCAGGCGGACGTGCTGGACGCGTGCAGCATGGCGGCGCACTGCCGTGGCGGGACATGCACCTCAACCGCCTGCACCTGCACTGGTGCACCAGGAACAGCAGCAGCAGCAGCACCAGCACCAGCACCTGCGGGTGGAGACAGGGGCTGTGGAGCGGGGCCTGGCACGGCACTCGAGGGTGGCGGCGTCGGTGGCGGTGTGCCTGTTGGTCCCAGGACGTTTGCGCTGCCGGAGCGTGTTAAGCTGGGCCAGGGGGCGTGCTGTCCGACGAGCGGAGCAAAGTCGCGCCCAGTTGCACCGGGGGCGATGCTCGGCGGTGTGAGCTACGGGGCAATCAGCCTGGGCACGGCGGTGTCGTCGGAGGCGTTTGTGGGTGACGGCCTGCCGGAGCACGCTGCGCTGTGCGCGTTTTCTGTGGAGCGGACGGCGACGCTGCTGCAGGCGGCGGCGGAGGCGGTGGGCAGCATTGGCCGGCCGCTGAGCCGCCACAGGCAGGCGCCAGCGCTCCACAGCCCTGGACACGTGCTTCAGCAGCATGACCACCAGCAGCAGCAGCAGCCGGAGCAGGATACGGGCAGCAGCAGGAACCCAGAAGCGGGCCAATCAGGCGGACGCGACGGAGCGGGCACGGATGTAGCGGTGTGGAGCTCGGCCCCACACGTGTGCGGCAAGGCTGCGGTGCTGCAGCAGCACCAAGACCAGCACCAGAACTTCGCGCCCGGGAGCAGCAGCCCCGGACCCAGCCCGCGAGCCGCCGGGCCGGGGGGGCGCAGCACCCTCCCGGTGTCGACGGACGTGTGGCTGCTGCCAGGCCAGCCGCAGTACGTGGTGGTGGGCGTCGTACAGCCGCGCGATGCGGCTCGCATGTCCACGCCAACCGCCGCGATAACGACTACAACGGTAACTCCTACCGGGATCACAACGGCTGTGCATGCGGAGACGGCAGCTGCCGGCTCGGGCACAGCGGACGCGGTAGGCGGCGGTGGCGGTGGCTTAGCACCAGCAGCCGGGTCCGCTGGTCCGGCAGGGTCCGTGCTGCCTCCGGTGCAGGTGGCCCTGTACCTGTCGTTTAGTGAGTCATTGCGGCCGGAGCTGGCGCGGGAGGTCCGGGCCACGCTGGATGCCCTCCTGGTGCTTCTGTCGGCCGGCCTTGCGTCCACGTTTGGTGAGGGGCCCGTGGGGGAGGGCCTGGCGGGGCTGCTGCATGAGGCCAGGCCCGTGGACTGAGGCAGAGAGGGAAAGTACGGCAGAGCAGGGGAGCAATGCGGCCTGGGTGCCCGGGGTGGTGTGAGAAAGGAAAGCGAGTTCCGCGGGCTTGGGGCTAGGGATGCGGTGTGTGAGCGTGAGCGTTTCCCTGCGGATTTTTGGCTCGCGTCTGTTGGGCATTGCGCGTTGGCTTAGTTGTTTCCCGCGGGCTAATGAGCGTGGGCTACGCATGAAAGCTTTGTCGTGTCTTGCGTGCCACGTGTCCACCCACGGCACATTGTGTACAGCGCGATCCAGGTGCTCGTAGTGTTCAGGGCAGGGAAGGGTATGAGGGGCCCCGAAGGGTTATGCGAGAAAGGCTGGTCACAGGCAGGATGAGTTTTGCTCAACTCGGGTAAAGATCAGATGTTATTAGCATTCATTGTTGATCATCTTGGACCGCGGCCAGGGTGGTGCAGGTTCCCTCTTTCAGCTGAAACTAGCCTAGAACGCGCACGGCTCTGGTAGCAGGGCAATGCACACACGTGTCACCCTTGCCACGTACGACATGACATCACACGGCATGACAGGACGCGCTCCATTCGCTGACATTCTTCAACGCCCGTATGACCGCACCTGACGCTAACCACCACTAGTAAGGACAGGGTTGGGTGTTGACTGCTTTTTTCATTGATGGACGGGGCGAACGGCCAAGCCTAGGTTGGGCTGGGCGCGGCAGCAACTGCTGCTGTTGCTGGCACGACTGTGCAGAGGGGAGCCCTCCCCACTGCTTCTGCACGCCCTCTAGCCCCTGGGTGCCTGTCATGGGCGTCACACACGTGTCACAGGCGCGCACACACGCGGCTTCTGCCTTGTGT